>CM054178.1:91823057-91905557 GCA_028829895.1 Sinotaia quadrata
CAAGTACATATCACACTGAGTCAATTGCATTTATCGAAATGAGTGTAGCACAGTACAAGTACATATCATACTGAGTCAATTGCATTTATCGAAATGAATGAATATGCAGTACAACACAACTAACCAAAACCACCACATATAACAACGCAGGTACTTACGGGTTTGTATCACAACAATCCTTGAGAGATATGCTATATATATATGCATACGTACACATATGCATTCATTAATGCACATACACACACATGCATATACACATATACATACACATACATATACATTAATTAATATACATTCATGCACACATACACATATATCATACACACACATACACACACATACACACATACACACACACACACATATATATATATTTAAAATCCACGTTAAACTTCTATCAGCGCAGCAGTTGAATACTCAATATCATTTGTTTACGTTAAGCGCACCAGGACCGCAACATTCAATCAACTATCAACTGTATGATGTGTGAAAGTACTTGAGTGCCGTAGGTAAATTTTTACATTTAAATAAACAAGAATAAAATATTTAATTGTGACTGGGAACTAGAAACTTGAAACCCAAAGTCAAAAGTCAGAATTCAAAAGGACACGTGTTCACACCAAGCTAACGATTGCCTTTCAAAGCCACACTTTTTTCTTCCACTCAAAATTCAAAAGTGATTAGAGAGTGGAATTTTCTACAGTAAGTAAATTCTTTAATCTCAACCCATTGATTGGCCTCGTTCTCAAAATCATGATCATTGGATAATAAAAAAAACTACTTACTCAGTTTGCATTATGTCATCAATCTAGTATGTTCGTGCCTGGAGCTATTTACTTCAACTCAGGCACTTTCAACAATAACACCATCAAGAGTGTCAAGGTCGGGTTACACTGACAATTTAGCAATTTATATAACAATTTAAATTTAAAACAGGGAGGGGCACATTTACTCTGTCACACAATTTATATAACAATTTAAATTTAAAACAGGGAGGGGCACATTTACTCTGTCACACAATTTATATAACAATTTAAATTTAAAATAGGGAGGGGCACATTTACTCTGTCACACAATTTATAGAACAATTTAAATTTAAAACAGGGAGGGGCACATTTACTCTGTCACACAATTTATATAACAATTTAAATTTAAAACAGGGAGGGGCACATTTACTCTGTCACACAATCGTATACAATAAACATTAGCACAGCTCTAAGATGATTACAAGAAACAACAGTATACAGCACGATACCTTGTAGTCCAGACAAGACTGACATTAATCCTCTTAGGGTACTGGTACATATATTTAAGGTCCCAAAGGCATGTCATATTTTCCCAGTTGTACACAGTGCAATTTATGGAGTCCACCTTGGCTGGGCGATCTTTGTATAAAAGAAAGGATTTCAGAATTTTATTTCGTCTGTGTCAATAAAAGCTAATTTAACTGAAATATATAAAATATCTATTGTTCGAATCTGACAAGTATAAGGTAAACTAACAAATCAAGTATTCATAGTTCATAATAAATTACGAAATATTATATAGCACTGATGGAAAAATGTGAGAAATCAACCACAGCTCGAAGAGCTAACACACACACACACACACACACACACACACACACACACACACACTGATGTACAACCGTTCAAATGATGAGACCAACGACAAAACATAAATAAAAATTGATGCTTTGTATTTATGTATGTATGAATTGCTTTACGTATTAGAAAATACGTTAAAAATAATATCCATCAGCCTTAAACATTGCTTTATTATGTAACCTCAGTAAAAAAACAACATGTACTATTCAATATTAACTGCACATGTTAACACCTCTGATCTTATTTAAACAATGATTCTAGATTCAAAACCTGACCAAGCCATTAACATTAACATACAGATGGCAAATCTGACATAACATAAACATTGCCTCCAGATGACAAAAAGATATTCTGTTTAGCATCTCCAGACTGTATATCTCACCGTAGTATATCTTCAGAATATAATTAGGAAACTGTCTTAAACACTTATTCAGATTACAAGTCAGACACAATCTTAAATACATCCTTAGCGATGCAAATCTGACATTACCTTAAACTAGTGGTTCCAAGTTTTTCAAGTAGAGGGCCAAATCTATTATTTTCGGTAATTAAGCGGGCCAGAATGTTATAAAATGATAAATGTTTATCAATGTTTATAAAATAATAAAAGTCGTGTAATATGATTCTTAACTAACAATTTAAAATAAGTTTCGAAAACTGCTATTAATGTAATTTGTTTACAATTGTAACTGTTCTTCACAACCACTTACTGAAATTCAGATGCCAGTTTATCAATGTCTGGGCACAAAGCTGTCATGCCGTAAGTCACAAGCACAGCTACGTCACTGTCAGTGAGTCTGGAACGTTGCTTGTTTTTTATGTGTCATTGCGGAAAATAACTGCTTGCATCTATAAGTCGAACCAAAACGACAAATATATCTCTGTACGAATGAACGCAAGTGTTCAAATTGTTCGACAGGCAATAGTCGCCAGAATGAGATCATATGATCAGATGAAGGTGAAGCAGGCAGCTCCAGGAATTTGCATCTCGGTGCAGAATTGCATTTCAAATCAATTACTTCTTGCTGAAGGTTTTGCTGTAATTGACAGATCTTGACATTCGGAAATACGAACGGATTTACGAAGAGAGCAACATTATCCTCTGTTTTCATCTCTTGAAATCTTGAATATACAGAAGACTTTCAACAACCTTGTACTGCAACAAGTCTAATTTCTTTTCCACCACAAGTGTCTTCAGAGTTGGAAATCCGCTAAAGTCCTTTCTGTTAGCTGTCTGATAAACAGGTGT
The DNA here is from genome assembly GCA_028829895.1 of Sinotaia quadrata. Classification (NCBI taxonomy): domain Eukaryota; kingdom Metazoa; phylum Mollusca; class Gastropoda; order Architaenioglossa; family Viviparidae; genus Sinotaia; species Sinotaia quadrata. Next base: position 91,825,914 of record CM054178.1, read on the forward strand.
CTTCAGAGTTGGACACTCCTCTAAAGACCCTTCTGTTAGCTGTCTGATACACAGGTGCAGTTTCATTTTAAATGCAGAAATGTCATCGCACAAATTTGTGAACAGTTTGTCTTTTCCCTGAAGCTTCGCATTTAAAGTTTAAATAAGACGATATGTCCACCAAAAATGCCAGGTCATTAAGCCAGTCATCGTTCTACAGACATTTTCGTTTTGTAGGCAATTCATCTATTTCAGACAAAAACAGATAGACACTATTTTTAGTGCACAGAAACGTGACAGTACTTTCCCTTTAGACAGCCATCTGACTTCGCAGTGTAACAGTAGCTCGCCGTATTCCTCGTTCAGTCTGATAGAAACTGTCTGAACTCACGCTCTGATAAACTGTCTGAACTCACGCCTGTTCAGCGCCTTGCTTCAAATTTTGTTTACACATTTCGGAACAACAATCATGATATGTTCCAGATTTAATGCCTTTCCACGCAGTGCTTCCTGGTGAATGATACAGTGATATTTCGATAAATTGTAGTCAAGAAACTTTTCCAATAATGCCAGAAATCCAGATGTCAAAGCCGGAACACCGTCGGTGCATACAATATCCAATTTTGTCCAGACTATGTTTTTTTCGTGTACACACAACTTCAGAGTTTTGTCGTCTATGTTGTTTTTCTGTACACACACCTTCAGAGTTTCAAACAGATCAATTACTTTGGTAGTCGTATGCATCGATTCAAGTCCTAGAAGTTCTCTAATGACTTCAAAATTATCGTTTATTGCTCGAATAAAAATTACCACCTGAGCAGTGTCAGAAATGTCAGTTGATTCATCCATTGCCAATGAAAAAAAAAATTTTTAACCTATGCTGCTACTTGATGATGACCATCGCTGGCCAACTCTTTGACTCACCCAGCCATAGTATTATTAGACAAAGGAATCTGATAAAAGTTTGTCTCACACTTTTTATCGCCATGCATTCAGGCAAAATTTTAAGCGAAGGATTTATTATTTCTTCCGCATCGATGAATGGCTTCATTTTGCGAGCCAACAGAAGAATGACTTCGTATGACGCAACAACAGCACTCTTGCTCTGTTCTTTAGCCTTGGTGAGAAATGACTGCTCACTGCTCAGAGAACTTCTTTCTTAGCGATGAAATCTCTTCTTAGGTCCGATCCGACCGGATAGTGAACTTTTATGTCTAAATGTGTGGTCGTATAGTGTCGTTCCAGGTTATAATTTTCGTGACACAAACACAAAATCCGTAGATTAAGGAAACCGGTTTACCGCTACGACTAGGCACAAACATACATTTTTCTGTCCAATCTGCATTGAAATCACGACAAGGACGTCCTCAAATTTTCGCTTTTTACCATTGTTTGATTTTACGTTATCTACGTTCATGCTTATCGGTTTTAACGGTTACTTTTTATTTGGAAAAATCTAATTTCAACACAAAATTGCAGACTACTAAACAATTTTAACAGATAACATCATGGCATCTTCGACACTCTGATTGGTCGACAAGAGGGACTACTGCAAATGTTTCTTTCGCTAAGGGAAAGGGTGCATTTGATAATATCTGAGCACAACAAACACGAGCAGAGTGAATTACCGAACGCAGTTCGAGCATTAATGCAACTTTTTTCTAGTATTCTAGTTATTATTTATTTATTACATTTTTAAAATTATTAAAATAAATTATATTGATAATTAAATACTGAGGCCTCACGGGCACTTAAAAAGACCTGGCAGGCCAAAATTTGCCCGCGGCCTTGATTTGGGAACCTCTGCCTTTAACCTTACCACAAGAGTCCAAGTCCTGAATCTGACACTCCTTCGACATTATCTACAAACCATAATACTCACCTTTCCATAAGCATTATCTACAAACCATAATACTCACCTTTCCATAAGCATTATCTACAAACCATAATACTCACCTTTCCATAAACATTATCTATAAACCATAATACTCACCTTTCCATAAACATTATCTACAAACCACAATACTCACTTTTAAATTTAAATACAGACCATAATACTGACTTTTTCTTAAACATTATGTGCAAACCGTAGTACTATTGATCTATAAACCCTAACACTTAAACATTATGTACGAATTCTCATACTGAACTTTACATAAAAAGTATCTACAAACAATAACACTTACCTTACCATAAACAAACACTAAATTCGCTCTTACCTTTAGGATTCTAAATGTACCTTAAAGAATATCTCTCAACTCTGATTCTAACTCGAAGCATTCTAAATGTACCTTAAAGAATATCTCTCAACTCTGATTCTAACTCGAAGCATTCTAAATGTACCTTAAAGAATATCTCTCAACTCTGATTCTAACTCGAAAAAAACTTACAGTCAGCTTCAACAGTCTGAAATCCTATTTCTAGTCTGTCTCCATAGGTTCTGTTCAACCAGCAGACAAAGTGACCTTCATCTTCAAGCCGAGTGATGGGATAGCGAAGCCTGATAGTTCGACTGTTGATGACGTCAACGTACTCGGGAGCAATGGCATCCCCATCCCGGGTGAAGTACATTCGCGATGATGTTTCAATCACATCGCGTTTGGTAATGTTGCAGTACAACGTCAGGTTTTCGCCAACAAACGGTCTAGGGTTGATTGGTCGCACAACTGAAAATTAATATAGTAAAAATCTTTTGGTCAGACTGCTTATTTATTAGACACAGAATTATAAAGCAATAACAGCAAATACGCTGTCCTTAAAGAAGGGCTTATTTATTATACACAGAATTATAAAGCAATAACAGCAAATACGCTGTCCTTAAAGAAGGGCTTATTTATTAGACACAGAATTATAAAGCAAAAACAGCAAATACGCTGTCCTTAAAGTTCTCCTTTCCTTTGCCACATCTCGTCACATGAGATCACATCATGCTACGTCATATCACGTCATACCAAGTCACATTTTGTCACAGCATATCACGTAACAGTATGTCATATCACATCACAAACATCTATTTCTTTTAAAATGCCACGTGCTTGTGTACCACCACAATTGCCTGACCCCGAAACAATGACAAATTCGTTTTGTTTTCTGCATCAAATTCAAGTGCAATTGACATGACACAGAAGGAGAAGAACATACTATTAATATGAAATACATTCAGTACAATTATTTTCAAGCTGTGGCGGGTAAATTTGCTTATCCCTATTTCTAAACTTAATTGTTAAATAAATTGTTCGACTGTCGAAGTAACCCGACCGTGAACACTCCTTATGACGTATCAGAGTTGAAGTAAACAACTCGAGTTGAGAATATGCTAGAAATTGTTGATGCAATGCAAACTAGTTCCAAATGGATGAGTATATATTTTTTATTATCCAGTGGTTAAGATTTACGAGAATGAGACCAGCCAAAGGGCAGAGATAAAAAGTTTATACACTGTAGAAAATTCTATTGTCTAATCACTTGAATTTGGTGTGACAAGAAGTCCGGTCATGAAATGTCATTAGCTTAATGGTGAGTTAAGATTGATTGAGAGAGAATGGACTTAAAATATTTCATGCATTTTTGCTATTGACATGTTATACTTGCATTTTACGTAGAGATGAATTATGTGAGAAGACTATTATTTCTACAAATTATGAACTATGAAGCTTATATGTAGTTTGTTAAACACTTGACATTATTTTTTAGTGAAACTGCTCATAAAACTATTATGCTGTATGCGTATATCGGGCTAATAAATACTGTTGCAGAAAACTGGAAGTTGAGATGTAAATGTAAGAAAGAATGGAGTTAAAAGGAATAAAGTGAAAACTTGGCATTCTTCCCTGACTATATTTTGCAGGGGAAAAGCATCCTTTCCTTTTATTAATTATCTAATCTCCTGGTTTACTGATTATAAACCGCTAAGACCATGAAGTATCTACCAAAGGGTGTAAGTGTAAGGAATACACTACACTCTGAGGATGTATGGTGGCAAGGTATGCTAAGTAATTCGAGCAATTACTGGTCTTAGGACATTGCTGGAAATTGCTACAATTGTTGTTCTGCTAGACCAGCTAGAGGGAGCTGGTATAGCAAAGGAGTGCATAGGTAGCCTCGAGAGAACAGCAGCTATTCGGTGTTCTACTGCGTGATTGACAATAATAGCTGAAGAAGAAAAATGTGGGATTGACAATAATAACTGAAGAAGAAAAATGTGGGATTGACAATAATAACTGAAGAAGAAAAATGTGGGATTGACAATAATAACTGTAGAAGAAAAATGTGGGATTGACAATAATAACTAAAGAAGAAAAATGTGGGATTGACAATAATAACTGAAGAAGAAAAATGTGGGATTGACAATAATAACTGAAGAAGAAAAATGTGGGATTGACAATAATAACTAAAGAAGAAAAATGTGGGATTGACAATATTAACTGAAGAAGAAAAATGTGGGATTGACAACAATAACTGAAGAAGAAAAATGTGGCTTTGACAATAATAACTGAACAAGAAAAGCTAGATTTATGCTTGGTATCCATGCCATACAATTTTATTATAAGATTACGCAAGTCAGGTAATGTTTTATTCTGTTTATTTTCATTCCCTATTTTAAAAGGAGAGACGAGCAGTCTTTAGGTTTCTAAAAATAGCACTCTACTCAGATAATTATGTGCTATAAATTAAAGCTGTTAAATTATCCCTGTTGAATAATGTTCTTATTATGTTATCCTTGTCATTATGTTACTCGTTTCACATACTGTTATCATTTAAGTTGCCAATCACATAATATTATTTTTAGTTGGCCTATGTCCAGTAATGTTATTTTTCGTTTATTTTAATTCACTAATATATCATACAACAGGCCACAAATTCTGTGCGTAGCTCTAAAAAAAATAAACAGCACTATAAACGAAATTAGAATATTTTTCTATAAATTTAATGCAACTAATTGTTCATTCTGCCAATCAGAATCTCACTATTAATAATAACATAAAAAGGAAATATTGCTTTGAGTGTATTTCGTAGAAAGGATGAATATATCATATGCCTGGCATATACACACACGCGCACGCACTTACGTATGTCGTGGTGATAGGACAGAATGAAATATTAGTTTTATACACGAGGTTAGCGAAACAAAACAGATCGCACAATGAAATAGTGTGACGTCATAACATTACAGTTTAATTCTAGAAGCTAGCAAAATAACTAAAGCAACACTGACTGCAAAGAAAGCGTGTAACGTCACGATATTTGATTCCCCCACCCGCCCCCGCAATGCACAAGTCGCAAACTGTCACATTTCTTTTAACCCATCTCCCCATCCTAGCTTGACCTACCGTTCTGTATTTATCCTTTTTGGAGAAAAATTAAAACCTAAACACACACACTCATACACACACACGCGCACATATGCTAACTAATCACACACACACACACACACACACACACACACACACACACACACACACACACGTACTCGTTACTCCTTATGTTTAAATTTAGAAATTAATTTCTGAATAATAAACCTTTACTCCCATTTTTTTAAAAAATCAATACTGTAACAATTTTTCTTTTAAAAGCAGAAGCTTTGAACTGCTGAGATGAGAAGCGACATCTAAAAATAATGAAATTAAAAAAACAACGAAAAATATTTTGTAGGACTCGCGAGGTCTGATTGGATATACTCATAATGGATATTTGAATATTTTTATTGATATATAATCTCAAAGAGGATAAAATTCAAAGTAATGCCTAGAAGAAATCTGAGCTGATATACGGCAGATCTCAAATAAAACAACCAATAACCAGAAGATAAGAAAATTATGAACTAATTTGCATAATGAATGTCTTTGTGGCCATGTCCAAGAAGGAGTATATTTTGGAAAAAGGAAAGACAGCTTAATGTGGCAATGAAGAAACAGATTTCGTTTTTTAAAGTTTAGATTGTCAGCGACCTCGAATCTCATTCAAGATTTATTTTAAATGTCTACGGGGTTTTTTTTTATAAGGAATTTATAAATATTCAGAAATAACATCTTTGTTTCATCATTGCCAATATTATTAGTTTTCATAAGCACTTACCGCCATTTTCGTTATAGAAGTATGAACTGGACTCTCCAGTAGGGAAGGAAAAGAGACCAAAAAACATGGCAACAAGAACTTGTAGGTCACATTCCTTGCGCGCCATCGGTGCGTATCTGAGGATATTGGAAGGACTGTTGACAAACTACTCTTGTTCAATGGCGAATATTCTTGCACAGTGCGTACATGAGGATATTGGAAGGACTGTTGACAGACTACTATTGTTCAATGGACAATATTCTTGCACGGTGCGTACATATCTCTACATGAGCCGGACTACGACAATCACCAATCACATCTAAAACCCAAAACAGGTTTGTTTATACACTTTGTACTTTAGTTTTTGTCGATTACATTCTCTATTTTATTATCAGGAAAAAGTAGCTGTGGTAATATTGTTCTAATTCCACTGTTCACGTTTGAGAAACAGTTTGTGACTTGGAGAAAAATGTACTTGAGCAAGTTCTATACCTTCTGTGGTCCATAATCTCTACTGACTTCCAATTCGTCCACACAAGTCGACATATTCTGAAAATTATAAATAAAAAATATCAACCGAAATGCGAATATAAAATTCATTTATTTAATCCAATTTATTTATCTAACTCTCTCTCTCTCTCTCTCTCTCTCTCTCTCTCTCACACACACACACACACAGACTATGTCGCAAGACTGCTAACAAAACAATCATACATATTCTTTGTTATTTATTATTTATTATTAAAATTTCAAACAATTGAAAAAAGCAACAAAAATTTCAAAAGTTCTAAAAGGATGTAGTAAACTGCAATGTGATACTTCAAGAGTATGTTCGACAATCTAAGCATACTGTACAAATTGCAAAGAAATGATTTAACATCATCACAACCACAGCAACAAACTAAAAAATGATTTAACATCATCACAACCACAGCAACAAACTAAAAATTGATTCGGAAGCTTTCAAAACTCGGGGGCACACTTTTTCCTGAAACAACGACAAGAATAAACGTGGGGCAAAATGTAGCTGTATGCATGATTGTACAGCTTCATGTGCCATACATCCTACACTACTCGCAATACATGACTGTACAGCTTCATGTACCATACATCCTACACTACTCGCAATACATGACTGTACAGCTTCACCTGCCGTGTACCGCTAAACTACTCGATTACAAGTTTATACAGCTTCACCTGCCATTACCGCTAAACTACTCGGTGTACAAGACTGTACAGAATCACGTGCCAATTCGCATAAGGACATTTGCAAACGTCTGCATTTCTGATCACCTGTCTGTGCATTTTCCTCCTCCATCCTCCACAAGACATCAGTGCTCTTATCACAACCTTACAGTCCACCCAATCTGATAACTTTGCTGACTAACGCTTATACACGTACCAGCGCAGACTGACTGTGGCTTGACTGAGTCGCCTGATGAGCATTGTCCCGCCCTCACACATTCTCTAACACATGTAGGCACTGCAAACACATCACAAACACACACACACACAAACACTCTCTCTCTCTCACTCACACACACATATCACGCTCTCACTCACTCACTCACTCACTCACTCACTCACTCACACACACATACACTCAGATAAACTCTCTCACACACACTCACACTCTTTCTCACACACACAGACACACACTCTCTCACTCACACACACACACACACACACACACACATACACACATCAATGCCGATTGAACATTTGTGAACAATTATGGCATTTTTTATTTGCTTTGTGATTTTTCCTGCAACATTAATTCAGCACTAAAAAGAGGCAAACAGCTGGATACGAACATTGACCTATTGAACCTAGCGGCTCCATAAGTATTCTTCAAAGCTCTCTTTCTGTAGCACTTAAATTGGCTTCACTAATAAGCTATGACCTTTATCATTTGTAATCAGTGCTAGAGGTATATTTGGCTCGTATTTAAACATCTGTTTCAGAATGACTTTCAAAATGATATAAAATAAATAAAGAAACCCAGAAACATTTTCTCGTGTCCACGACAACTTAGATGTTAGAAAAAATCCACACAACTAAAGAAACACATAATCACCTTTTAGTGTCCACAACTGTTTAGATGTTAAATAATCCACACACAAGTAAATGAACACATTTTAGTGTCCATAGCTACTGAAATATTAGTAAAAAAACACACAACATCAGAAACAACGAGACATATGTTAATGTTCAAAGTTTTTTCTAAAACACACCACAACGAACATAATCATACTGAAGGACTGAGGTATAAGGAATTTTAATTTGCAATAATGAGTTTTATACATAAATAATAAAACCTAATCAAATCTGAATATATACTAATAACTTTAAATAGTAACAAACTTAACACAAATGAACTTGTATTAAAACTTTTAAACAGTAAAGTAAAATCTTTAACATAATTGAATTTAAACTAATAATTGTACACAGTAACTAACAACTACAACGAAACGAAACTTGAACTAATAAAAAAAAAACCCAACAGCAATACATTAAAATAAAAAATCAAGATAGAGGAGGCGGGCGAGAGGTCTAACCAAAACAGCTACTACACCTGTATCATAATATAACACAAGTAAACTGTCCTGATGTGAGCATTCACACACAACAAAACACGCGTGTGCACGCGCGCACTCACATACACATGCACGCACCAAGGACATTTAGCCAGCAACCATTCTTGTGGAAAGCTCCATTCAGCACGATCACAATGGCCAATCTATGTACAGGCTTCATTGCTGGATGCGCTCGGGAGATGGTCTAGCGAGAGAAAAATCAATGCCAACTTAGGACGTCTACTCGTGGGCCCAGCAATACACCTAAACAAGACGCTGTCATTGGCCTGTTGTTAGGGTCACGACCTTGTTAAATGTGATACATAAAGGTCGATCTTCGGATACGTGCGACGCTATCTCTAGCGGCAACGGTTTTTGGAGACGTAAGGTCGAGATAAGATGTACATCCTTAAAGCCTGCTTTCATAATTCCTCGGGTTAGTGGTGTCTGTCTCCATGGAACATCCAAGGCTTTCTCGAGGCTTGTAACCTAAGCAGACAATGGTTTATCGACTGGAAGCAAATCCATTTAATACCCTTATGTAAGCTCGTTCAGTTAAAGGTCCATATAGACAAGCTATCTTGGGATCCATAATGAATGTTGCAGGACTTGGAAGAGTATGCATAATTCAATCTAAATATACATTTGTATTGCAGATCTCGATCAGATGACGTCTTTAAACATATCCCAGACTGTTTATGAAAGAAACATTTATACATCTTTCTTTTATGTACTCTTGTTTATTACTAGCGACAGCTATACGGTTTCAATGCTTGTATCATTGATTTAATTTTAAAATAGTCTGCATGCTGAGTAAATCTTTTAAAACCTCAAACTTATTTGAATTCTTTCAAATTGACTCTTTTTATTGGAACCTTATAATATTCCATTATACTGGTGTCTTTTTTAACTGACTAGCGACGACTAGCGACAGTAACAGCGTTTACGTCGTCCATCTTAATACCAGCTTATTGAAATCTTTAACAATGACTATCTACAGTAAGCTAGTTTGATACTACCAGCTTATTGAAATCTTTAACAATGACTATCTATAGTAAGCCCAACAGTACTATTTTAATGGTACTCTTTTAAAACGAATTTCCGTAATGAAATCTGAAATAACTCTAAATTAGCCGAATACAAAAAAATATTTTAAATATGGCCGCTCTTCAATGAACCATTTTAAATACGACTACTCTCTAACTTCTTTGAGACATACCTAGCTTACGTGAAAGTTTTGATCCGATCATGGCGTCCTCAAAGAAGGAAAAACTAGAAGAAATACTAATGCGCTTGAATAACAGTAATCGGCTAAGGATCCCAGTCCATCTCATTCCGTTCTAGGATTACTTCAGGAAAGACAAGAATGCACGAAACCCAGTTGCATAAAGAGCAGATGATCGACTCGGAAAGACCGGGCGATACTGTAAGCTTGGTGGCTCATAGGATACATATGCGGCAGGTGAACACTCTTGTAAAATGATCATAAGTCCAAAACTCCCCACACTTGTTTTAGACCACCCATCCAATTCACACCCCCACCCCCACCCGTGCTGAAGTTCGCACGCACAGTTGAATCAATGACACCATTATTATAAGCGGGCTGCCGGATCTGTGCCTTTCATGTCTGTTGGAAGGAAAAAATCCATACATACACTCAGTGGACTGATGAAAGGGCGTCGCTGCCTAGTATAGAGAATGATTAACAAACAAAGTAAAAACTGAAACTGAAAATAAAACTGACCAACAAAGAGCAATGTGTTACAAAACCACTCCATCGCCCGGAAGAAGAAAAACACTAAGGCCAGGACTAGTGTCAGGGCCAGTGTCAAGGAAAAGTGACAGACAGTTAATGACGAGTTCCATTCCATTGTGAGACGTAGTTTACTTCTGCGTCAGCAACGTCCAACAGTCCGACATCAGATCTATTATCTCGAGCTTTATGAATAGGCATTCTTCAGGTCATTGATTGGAAAGAAACCGGAAAGTTTAGGTAACGGTTTTCCTCAGACATTGATTAAGGAGTGTGTGTGCGCGCGCGCGCGCGCGTGTGTGTGTGTGTGTGTGTGTGTGTGTGTGTGTGTGTGTGTGTGTGTGTGTGTGTGTGTGTGTGAGTGTGTGTGAATTGACGGACAGCGCACAGATAGATAACATGCCATATTCATAAATAAGGTCACAAGAAGCAAGTGTTTTACATCTAAGGGTGGGGGGGGAGGCTGTCTACGTACCAAGCGACTAATCAAATTTAATTTGATATCACTAGACGATTATTATGCAGCTATTGATGATTTTTGAACGGCTTAGGTATCCGTGACGGGAAACTTGAAGCCTATACCTCGGGTACCTGATGTTGGTATAGTTCGCATATATATAATGCAAATTAAAACAATCTAACAACAACAAGAGTTATATTATTGTGACATTATAAAAAAAATAATATTTACAAGTGCATTTCAGGGGTCTTGCTAAAAGTTATTTTTAAATAAATCCCGAACCGGGGGTAGGTGACGATTGAATGAGACCCTGTCAGTGAATGGAGTGGGGTTTGAACCTTATATCGCCCTCAAGTAAGGCTGAAATGCTTAGACTTTACCGCTCCCCAATAACTTAGAGCCATGAAAATATAAATCAAAGAGAGGTCTCTTGTGGTCACTATCAATCGACAAAATTAATATTTTTCTTTTCAAAGGACATATACTCCATATTTTATTTTATAAATATGGACCGAGGCGAAAGTTGTGTTATAGTCAGACATTTCTCTAAATCAACTCGGGGAGATATTTGTGTTTTCTATTTTTTCTCTTCATTTCTGAGGAACAAGAAGTACGCACTAAATTTATATTTTGTTATGAATGTATAAGATTACATATGAATGTCGTCTTTATAATGTCTGAGGTCAGTAATGTCAAACTTTAAAACGCTATACATGCCTCTGGATGTCGTCTTTGTAATGTCTGAGGTCAGTAATGTCAAACTTTAAAACGCTATAGATACCTCTGAATGTCGTCTTTGTAATGTCTGAGGTCAGTAATGTCAAACTTTAAAACGCTATAGATGCCTCTGAATGTCGTCTTTGTAATGTCTGAGGTCAGTAATGTCAAACTTTAAAACGCTATAGATACCTCTGAATGTCGTCTTTGTAATGTCTGAGGTCAGTAATGTCAAACTTTAAAACGCTATAGATGCCTCTGAATGTCGTCTTTGTAATGTCTGAGGTCAGTAATGTCAAACTTTAAAACGCTATAGATGCCTCTGAATGTCGTCTTTGTAATGTCTGAGGTCAGTAATGTCAAACTTTAAAACGCTATCGATGCCTCTGAACAAGACTGTCTAATACTATTTGTTGAAGACTGAGTTAAGTAATGGATATCGTAATAAGAATGAGTTAAGTAATGGACATCGTAATAAGATTGAGTTAAGTAATGGATATCGTAATAAGACTGAGTTAAGTAATGGATATCGTAATAAGACTGAGTTAAGTAATGGATATCGTAATAAGACTGAGTTAAGTAATGGATATCGTAATAAGTACAGCTACCTTGAGAAAGAATTTATAATAGTATACTTGCAGTCTATTAAGTGCAGATACTTTGGCGAAACGGTGTTTAATAGTAAACTTGAGGTCTGAGTTCCGTATTGTCAAACCATATGTGTGTTTGTGTGTGTATTTATGTATGCATGTGTGAATCATTCTGTAATACACATAATTTATTTCTATAATGCTTCACACTACTTGGCTAAGTACGAATGTTGGTCGGTTTCACAACTATGAAGTCACGCAATTACAGAATTTAAAATTAACAAAAACATCTCATTACTCAGTGACTTCACTTAATAGTCCAAATCCAAGCAAAAAGCAGGTACCTCAAACGTCTACTCCAAAATGTCCAAATCCAGGCAAAAGGCCAGTACCTCAAACATCTACTCCAAAATGTCCAAAGCCAGGCAAAAGGCCAGTACCTCAAACGTCTACTCCAAAATGTCCGAAGCCAGGCAAAAGGCCAATACCTCAAACGTCTACTCCAAAATGTCCAAAGCCAGGCAAAAACTATTTTTCCAAACGTGTAGGATAAAATGTTCAAACCCAGACAAAAGGTACCTCACACATATAGGCCAAAATGTCCACATCCAGGCAAAAGGTACCCCTAACGTCTAGGCCAAAATGTCCACATCCAGACAAAAGGTACCCCAAACATCTAGACCAAAATGTGGCCGAAATCCAATTTAAGAATCATTTTGATGCAGTAATGTAATGACTTCAGCACAGGCATTGCTGTAAGGCAATCTGAGCAGGGCAATTGTCTACTGCCAGTGCCTCGCATGTGAAAATAATCCGTTTGGTGGCCGTGGTGGCTCCATGGATTTAGATGCCTGCCACACTCCACACCCTCCACTTCCTCTCCTTCCCATCCTACTTCCTCACGCAACTTCTATTGTCGTCTGCTATTGATTTGGAAGAATTCGCGACTATATATTTTCGTAAAGAAGATTGAAGGGTGAGAATCGAAATCTGGGCTTCAGTTGTGACAGCACATTATCATAGACAAGCACCTTCTCTTTCTGGACCCTACTGACGACAGTGACCTTTGCAGGATTCAGTCAAGGACGCTGAAATTGAAGTAAAGATTCAACAAGGAAGACACACCAACGATAAATTTTATTTATGGAGTTATTCCCCCTTTTTACCTCGAAATCAGCACATTCTTGAAAGCAGACTCGCCAACCAAATCACTTTCTAAAACCACAACAAAAGTGTAGATTTGCTTCTTCCCTCAGCCACTGTTAAATATTTGCTATTTATAAGTGTCACAGGATTAAAGATTAACAACGATACATGAGGTTGAATGATGAATGAATTAAACTCCAGTTCATGTAATGTTTGTATTGTGTCGAGGACAGAAGGAGAAGGGGATCGAACTGAACGGGGAAAAACTATATACACATCCAAACATGATCGTCAACAATTCACACATTCCCGACCCATTATATATCTCCCGTACATACCCACGTATACAACACACACACACACACACACACACACACACACACACACACACACACACACACACACACACACACACACACACACACACACACACACACACACATTGGTAGTCACTCTAAATTCAGATGAGAATCTGCAAATTCAATCTCTTTATATGCTGGTGGCTGTAGTTGCTTTTCGCTGTTTTGTGTGATGGAGGTGATGACAACACATTTGGTGTCAGAAGAAAATACAGTAAGTCAATGCCCACGGGACTTTAATCAGCCACTGATCGCAGTCCAAGAAATAGCGAAAGAAACTGCTGCAGTGGACCATGCAAAATATATTTCACTCAGGGGACGTAACTTACTCACGACTTTACTTGAATTGCCCGCGTACTGCAGTGTGTTCTGAACCAGGTATCTCACATTACATGCTGGCAGCCACCTAAGACAATAAATCTTAATTTTGCGATGCAATTTGCTCAGTAAATCTTTATTTCAGAGTATTAGAGAAGTCCCAGAGAGCTGGAGACTAGTGTTGCACTTACTCCACTTGACAGACCTTGAGGCCATCAAACCACTGATAACGAGGACGATGAGGATATTGATGATGATGATAACTACTATTTAATATTATTAAGATAACACAAATAAATAATAAAGATGATTAAGAAGGGCAAGAAATAAAAGGAACAAGAGGAAATAGGAAAATGGAAAATAACATGACAATAAAGTAGGCAAAGAATATGAACAAGGAAAAAACTGAGATGTAAAAAAAAAGGAAGAGAAATTCTTACAAAATATAACCAGAAGACGAGAAGCAAAATATAATCTATACAAATTGTTTTAAAATATAATGTAAAGACAAAAAAAAATAGATCATTGTAAAGTCTGTTTATTTTTAATTCACGACAAAAACCTTGAATTCGGTTGGTGAGCCAGTATGACAGCTTTTCTAATTGAGAAGAGGCTGGCTTGAACTAGAAGGAGTTAGGCTGAAGTGAAAAGTCTACTCAAGGTTTCAGAATCTCGTAAGCAGGACAACCACAATAAAATGATATATGAGTGAAGTAGTGAAGTCCATTATAAAAATGTGATCAGAATGAAGTCGTTAAGTCTAGTATAAGAATTAGATCTGTGTTTGAAACGACTACTTGAAAATGAAATCAACGTACTTCAAACGACTACTTGAAAATGAAATCAACGTACTTCAAACGACTACTTGAAAATGAAATCAACGTACTTCAAAAGACCAAAGTAAGAGAATGCCTCAGACGATTCCATGAGAATGACATCAGAATGTAGCAAACGATCACTTGGAAATGAAATCAGAATGTAGCAAACGACCACTTGGAAATGAGATCAGAATGTTACAAACGACCACTTAGAAATGAGATCAGAATGTAGCAAACGACCACTTGGAAATGAGATCAGAATGTTGCAAACGACCACTTAGAAATGATATCAGAATGTTGCCAAACGACCACAAGGAAATGAGATCAGAATGTTACAAACAACCACTTAGACATGATATCAGAATGTTGCCAAACGACCACAAGGAAATGAGATCAGAATGTTGCAAATAACCACATGGAAATGATATCAGAATGTTGCAAATAACTTCTTGGAAATGAGATGAGAAAGTTGTAAATGACCACTTCAAAATGAGGTCAGAATTTTGCAATCAATCGTTTGAAATGAGATTTGGATGTTGCCAATGGCTATTTGCAACGAAATTCATCATTATCTTCATCTGTCATTTGACCTAGTGTGGTCGCTGGGTCGATGAGCTGCTGAACGGTTGACCAGCTCCCTCCACTTGTCTCGATCACGTGCCAAACTCTGTGTCTCTGCAAATTTTTTCAAAGAACATTCTGCATGCAATGTTTCAGCCCACTTTTTTCTCTGTCTTTTTGCCTCGTTTTCTGCCACCCATAAACTACCATGCAGGATTGTTGTGGAGAAGTTGTTGGCTCGATAACATGGCCATACCATTTCATCTTTCTTTTTTGACACTGATGAGGTCTTCATATTCGCAGTTCACGTCTGATGGTATTACACACATCTTCGTTTGTGATGCGATCTTTGTAAGAGATGCCAAGGATGGTTCTGTAGTATCTCATTTCAAGTGCTTGTATTCTGAGCTGTATTTCTGCCATCAGGGTCAATGCTTCACATGCATACAGAAAGATTGAGAGGACTAGCGTTTTCAGAAGCCTTATTTTTGTTTTTAGACATAATTTTTTGTCTCTCCAAATGGATCTTAACTTTGACATGGCTGCCAATGTCTGAGCTGCTATAGACAAGACTTTTGCTTTTGATCCCTTGTCAGTGATGACAGAGCCTAGATACTTGAATTGGCTCTTGTCCTCTGACCTGGATTTTGGTTGAAACTTGTTTTTCACCATTTGTCACCATTTGTCACCAGCTTGGGTTTTTTTTTGCATGCCAAATCTGGAGGAGGATTCATCAAGGGTTATCACTAAGGTGACAAGCTCATCCTCACTGCCAGCCAGTCGATGTCATCTGCAAAGCGGAGATTGGTGATGTTTTGCCCTCGAATGCTGACTGTACCATAGTGATGTTCCAGAGCATCATTCATGATGCATTCTAAGTAGATGTTGAAAAGCATGAGTGACAGAAGACAGCTCTGACATACACCAACTGTTGTCTGAAGCCATTCTCCCACAGATCCTTGGACAAGTACTGCACTGGTGGCTTTAGTATATAGCTGCTTGATGGTGTTAGTCAGCCTTTGGCCCATGTTGTATATCTTCATTGTGGCCCATAATGCCTCAAAGGCTTTTTTGAAATATATGAACACATGATAAATGTCTTGCTGAATTTGTGAGTATTTATCGCACATAGGAACCTTGAGATTAAATATTTGTTTTTGTCTTCTTCTTTCAGCCCTAAACCCAGCCTATTCTTCAGCAATAATTTCTTCTGCATGGGGTTTCAGTCTGTTCAAGATGGCCTTCAGCATCACTTTGCTAGCATGGCTGATCAAACTGATTGTTCTATAATTTTGAAATAGGGAAAGATTACATTTCTTTGGGAGTGTTATAATCAATGATTGTGTCCATGATGTGGGTCATTCACCTGTCTGTGTTATAATCAATGATTGTGTCCATGTTGTGGGTCATTCACCTGTCTGTGTTATAATCAATGATTGTGTCCATGTTGTGGGTCATTCACCTGTCTGATTTTGTTGCATATTTTTGTTAGTAAAACTAACAATGCTTCTCCACCACTCTTGATAATTTCCACTGGGATGTTGTCAACTTCAGCTGCTTTCACATTCTTTACTGCTCTTAATGCTGCTTCCACCTCTTTTTTTGAGAATGGAAAAATCATCATCATTTGACGACTCTGGCACTGCAAGCAATTCGGGGTCTCCTTTGGATGGTTAATTGTAGAGATATTTTGCAATATTCAGTCCATTACCTCATTGAATTCTGTGAGGCATTCCCCATCTATGTTTTGAATTGTGTTGACTCTTGGTTGTTGCTGTCTTGTTAGATCTTTCACAGTTTGGCATGCCAGTTTGCTGTAGTTTTTCTTCAATCTCTGTGCATTTTGTCCAATCCAGTTAGTTTTAGCGTTCTTCAAACCTTTTTGAATTTGCTTTTTAATTTCTCTGTATTCTTGTGTTCCTGTTGTATCTTTGCTTCTTTTTAGATCTCTCCAGGTTTCACATATTTTGTGAATTTCATCTATAACCCAGGTTTGTTCTTTGGGTGATGGAGGCCAAATGTCCTTGGCAGCTTCTGTCATTCCTGTGTTGAAGGCGTTCTGTAAACATTTCAACATCGTCATCCATAGTAAGGAGTGGGGCAAATTTTCTCTGACTGAGGCTTGGAAGGATTCATAGGGTCCTTCAATCTATCAAGGTTGAACCTAAGCTTGTTCTTTGGTTTAATTATTTTCTTTAGCTTCACATGGAAATTCATAATCACGAGATCATGGTCACTTCTGATATCCAGTGCCAGGAACTGTCCTTGTTTCTGCTCTATTGATGCCAGATCTAAAACGATTCTGTACCAATATATAGTCGATTTAGTTGTGATGGGTTCCATTTGCTGCATACTATGTCCAGTATGGGTTCCATTTGCTGCATATTATGTCCAGTATCGTGAAGCTTTATGCTTTCCAGGATGTTGGCTAGTACCAAGTTGTTGTAGCTTACAAACCCAAGCAGCAGTCTCCCTCTTTCATTGATATGGTCATTACAGGATGGTCTACAATGATCTTTCACATAAGATCAGAGCAAGAGATAACATCGCAATTGCTACCTGGGACATAAGAACACTGGCATATCTGGGAAACTCCAGGAACTGACATATGAACTAAAACACTACACATGGCACATTGTGGGACTGTGAAGTTAGATGGAAAACCCTTGGAGAACACCAAATTGAAGATGGACATGTACTATACTTCAGTGGAGAACTGGACAAATCCATAAATGGAGTAGGCATACTTGTCAACAAAGCCATAAAGGGATCTGTGCCCGAATGCCGCCCCTTATCTAGCAGACTCATTTCCATTCGCCTAAAAGCTACATATCATAATCATTCAAGTCTATACCCAAACGTCTGACCATGATGATGAAGAAATAGAAGAGTTTTACACCGAACTCCAAGGTGTCATAAACATGGTCAGCAAGAAAGACATCCTCATTATACATGGAGACTGGAATGCCAAGGTCGGGGTTGATGCACTGCAATGAGATTAGAATGTTGCAAACATTTAGTTGGAAAAGAAATCAGAATGTTGAAAATGATCATTTAAAAAGAGATCAGAATGGTGCAAATGACAATTGGAGAATGTGGTCAAGGTGTTACAAAAGTGACCACTACTTGCAATGAAACCAAGATGTTGCCAGTGAACAATGAGAAATAGATCACGCTGCTGTGTAGAAGACAAGTCATCCCGAATAAGGCCGTGGCGCTGCGAAAATATCATTCTAAAATGAGACAAGGACACAGTGAAAGGTTCAAACTAAAATGAACTATGGTCTAGTAGAAATTCTTCATAAATTTGATTATTGTCAGTGAGAAGATCATTCTAACTGGTCATGGTCAGTGGGAAGACAATTTTAAATCTAAATCATGGTCAGTGGGAAGATCATTTTAATTCTAAAACATGGTCGGGGAAGACAATTTTAAATCTAAATCATGATCAGTGGGAAGACAATTTTAAGTCTAAATCATGGTCACTGGGAAGACAATTTCAAATCTAAATTATGGTCAGTGGGAAGTCTTATTTGAAAGTATCGGGAGATCATGTTTAACAACGCACTGGAGGGGAGGGGAGGGCATTTCAACCTGAATCATGGTGCTAAGACCTTCTAAACAAGATCAGTGTCAGTGGGATTACTTTTATTCTTTAGATCGTGGTACGCTGGGGAAACCATTCTTGGCAAAACGATTATGGTGCAATATAACGGTATTTCTTAGATCATGGTAATGTAATTATCATTTTAAAGTGGATCAAACTGTTTTGGAAACATTACTATTAAATAAGACCACGGTGCAACACAAGTCTGAATTATAAAAAGTTAACGCAAAAAGATTAGAATGCAATCTTCATACATCGGAAGACAACTCTAAGATCATTGTGGTGTGTAATGGCTACTCTAGCATAAGACCCCAATGCAATGGGACACTATTCTAAACAAGATCTTTCTCAGTGAGAAGACGTTTGTGCAATGAGAAAAAGTGAAATAATGAATATGATTCTAGAATGAGATCAGAGTAGTGAAATACCTTCAAGATAGAAAGCTTGCAGATTGCCGAATCTTGTGGAATACACACACACACACACAAGCACACACACACACACATACACACACACACACACACACACACACACACACACACACACACGCGCGCGCGCAGACACATGTTCTGAATCATCACACATTCACATGATACTATTCTCTACTATCTGCCAATATTTTAAGTAATTTCCTGACTACTTTCCAACAAAAAAGCTTAGTATTTTGACCGGTGTCTGACAATTCAGTCTAGGCCAGCAGCGAGATCGAAGGAATCCTCTTTCTCATGAATACAAATCACAGACTGCGTTAATGGAACCTTCAAAACCGATGTGATATACAGAGCTTATCCCCGCCTGACAATTGCCGGGGAAGTCAGTTGCATCAGAGATACGTTTTAGACTCCAGTAAACTGTAACTGCATACAGATGTGTGAAAGAGAAAGAATTTGTTCTGTAAAACCATACATATATGTTAAAGAGAATGAATTTGTTCTGTAAAGGTATACAGATATAAGTCTGCCTATCTATCTATCTATCTATCTATCTATCTATCTATCTATCTATCTATCTATCTATCTACCTATCTATCTATCTATTCATCCATCTATCTAATAAAGCCTTTCATTTGTAATTACAAGAAAAGTTAATAAATACGGTAAAAATGATCTTTCTTTTTTCATGCGACGAAGGGTTAAGCTGCAGGCCAGACGAGTCTATTCGAAGTAAACCATTTCGTCTGGCTCCGCGACTCATTTGCGGCAAAACACATCCCAAATAAATGAAAGACTATTAATTTGACAAATTACGCACTTAAAATGCAATCTAACAGATGCAGAAAACCTTTTGGCTGTCTAGGCAATACGACTCGATCTATGTTAATTGTTATTGTCCAGACAACCCCCCCCCCCCCCGCGATCCATCTTCAACTATGTAAAAGACGAACTTATTCGACTTAAAGTAAATAATTTATATACAAAGTCACTCCACAGATCAATTATTATTTGTAACCTAAAAGAGAATACTCTAGTATCCACGCGTCTGTTTCTAAACGTAAAACTATACCCCTCAGTTATTTATCATAATTTAAACCTCAGTTATTTATAATTTAAATCTCAGTTATTTATCATAATTTAAACCTCAGTTATTTATCATAATTTAAACTGAATCACACAGGAAGTCATCGAGACGTGGAACAAAAGAAAAACAAACGAGACAAATAAACAACGCTGCAACACGAACAAATGTTGCCATCTAGGATTCCCCGCTCCGTTGTGGCGTATAGCACTTCACTGAACGTTACAACAAATTGGACCAAACAGCCACTACGATCACGGCATGAACATCACTGTTTAAACCACATTCTTCTTTTACTATTTTAAAATCACATTTGCCATTATTTTTTCTGAAAATGTTCTTTTTCTTTTTTTAAAAACGTTTCTCTTTTCTTATACCCTCTCAAGCTCTTAGTCCTAGAATGGCCTGAGGCGTTTGTTATCGTCAGAACTGGATTTAAATTTTAACAATATAACAACGACATCGACAATTATAATGATGACAATAATAAATTTCAAAGATGGCAAAATAACATTATCAGTTCTAGATATGGAGAACATCTGTAAATTACATACATAACTTAAGAGCATATTTCATCCACCTACCTGCAATACTGACTTTGATACAACAACAAATATCGGTTTACAGTTGATTCAATCGTTCGTAGATTTCACGAATGATCAAAGGGCGAAAGGTGCGTTACCAGGTTACCAGTGAAAGAAGTCCCTGATCGGACTTTCTCTGCAGATAACTCGTTCTAGAAGCCTAAAGTGTTCCTCTCAGCCGTTTGTGCGGAAAGGGAGGTAAGTAAATGGAGCAGATAATCATGCACAATCAAACAGTAGGACGGCGACGGGAAATCAGTCACTAAATTGTGGGATGTTTTGTGAGTCACTGTCATCATTGTATATGTAGTTTTCGAAAGGTCAGGGTTTAAAGACAAAGCGGACATCTAAATTGATCACGTCAAGCGTCCGCTTGTACTATTTAGGGGGGGGGGAGTTAGTTACAAGGCAACCAGTTTTTTCTTAAATAAAACAACATTAAAGTTGTTTCTAAATTGCAATTTAGCACTTGATAGGAGATTAAACCTGGAACGGGCGGAATCAGCTGGAGTGTGTTCTCCGAGCTCTTCTGTATGCAGTCGCTTTTATTGATTTAACTCCAGCATTACTTTCTTTAATTACTAATCAGTGCTGAATACAAAAACATTTTGCCGTGGTGGATCGAAAAGAATCATTCATTAAATTTCAGTAAAGTGGGTGGTTTGAATTGTTAAGATTAAAAAAAAAATTACCTTACATTATGAGGACACCACAAAAAGTCATTATCAAGGACAAGTACAACGCTATGACGACATCACAATAATAACATGAAGACACCAGAACAGCTCTAGGATGACCTCAGAATAACTCTAGGATGGCCTCAGAACAACTCTAGGATGACCTCAGAACAACTTTAGGATGACCTCAGAACAACTCTAGGATGGCCTCAGAACAGCTCTAGGATGGCCTCAGAACAACTCTAGGATGGCCTCAGAACAACTCTAGAATGGCCTCAGAACAACTCTAGAATGGCCTCAGAACAACTCTAGAATGGCTTCAGAACAACTCTACGATGGCCTCAGAACAATTCTAGGATGGCCTCAGAACAACTCTAGGATAACACCAGAACAGTGAAACGAAGGCACCAGAACAGCTCTAGAATGACGTCAGAACAACCCTAAGATGACACCAGAACAGGGCCAGCAAGGCACCAGAACAGCTCTAGAATGACGTCAGAATATCACGAAACATCAGGATGGCAACAAAACAACACTTACAAGAAAACCTCAACAGTTTCAAAATAAGAAGGAAAATAAATTCTTTCAATAATGCAATGCGCACCCATAAAGTGACATATATAATATCACACACGCATACACAGACTCGTACACACAACCTCATGAGAGTAAACTCCAGATAATTATACATAAATAAACACTGAATGTATCTTACATAAGCGTATGAAATTTAAAATTGTACGTAAATGTCTATGCTAACTCGACCTTCGTGTGAATAGATCTCAAAATAGTTCTCGTTTTAATTCAGGCTACTAAAGGATTATACTGAAGAAGCATAATGAATATGAGAAATAATATAAGTAAACATATGTATACCTGTTAACGTTTGTATATACATGTACGTTTTACGAGACATAAATCATATTTCACAGTAAACAATTAAGCAGGACAAAACACAAAGAATTACAACTTTCACCTGTTTCTGTCTTAAACTGCTTAACCTATACTTTGACTAACATTAACATTTATTTATTTATTTTTAAATATCTTCAACACCCATGTACAGATTTTGAGTGACCATTCAAACTATTTTATTTTTTTGCCCCTTGTGCCACACCCAATTACCTTTCAAATGTGAACAGTGTTTTTGCTTTCTAATTACAGAGGACAGGACGAGCTGCCTGGTCGATGCAGCAGGCTGATGATTATTTGCAGGTTTCTAAGAGCGTGTGTGTGTGTATGTGTGTGTGTATGTATGCATGTGTGTGTTTGTGCGCGCGCAGTATGAAGCAGACTGAAGGCGCCACTATAATGGCTTGTCATCTGTAATAGACAACAATTTGTGTCGTCAAGTGACAAAGGCAGACCGCGATGAATTTTGCTCTTTGTATGTTGTCTAAGCCCACAAACGAAGGCTACCATAACATAATTAATGTAGACAAATCAAACAAAAACAATGCATTTTGGAGTTAGGAAGAGATAAGAGTATGACAAAATATACATTACACAAAAAAAAGAAAACTACGGAAAAGCCCGCAAAACAGCATCATGAAAATGACAATTCAGCCACAGTGGCGAACAGTACTAATAACAAGGCATGCTACAGTATGGCCAGGAAAATGGCAAAACACTAAGACAGTGTCAAATAAACAAACTTATTAATAACTAATACAATGGCACGCATGCAACAAACAAACCAGAAGTATAAACAAACGGCCATCTGACAGTAATATTTAAACCAAGATGTAAGCTCCATGGAAGCTGTATATTTTCAGCAGCATATGGAAGGGAAAGTCTACAAACTGAAAACCCACTCTAACAATTCGCAGAACTGAATATGTCGGACGCACTTATCTTACTACATGCAGTAATGTAAAACTATTATTATATACTAATTGACGCTCAATATATACACATTTCTGTTCAATAATGTATTATTATTATATACTACTTTGACGCTTAATATATACACATTTCTGCTCAGTAAAGTACTATTATTATACACTACTTTGAAGCTTAAATTATACACATTTCTGCTCAATAATGTACTATTATTATACACTACTTTGACGCTTAAATTATACACATTTCTGCTCAATAATGTACTATTATTATACACTACTTTGACGCTCAGTATATACACATTTCTGCTCAGTAATGTACTATTATTATACACTACTTTGACGCTTAAATTATACACATTTCTGCTCAATAATGTACTATTATTATACACTACTTTGACGCTCAATATATACACATTTCTGCTCAATAATGTACTATTATTATACACTACTTTGACGCTTAAATTATACACATTTCTGCTCAATGCTGACCACGAAGAGAGGCATGTCACTTGAAATAGGTTAACTATAATGATTCTTTGTCCCGAATTAGTCACGTTTGAGCGCGTACAATTGCATATTGCCATTGTGTTAAACACCTGGATATTTTCTATAGCAAATATCGACCACTCCTAATGGCACTGATTGTCAGCTTTTTGTAAAAAAAACAAATCCGCCTTCCCGTTACAACCAATAATGCTTTACGAGTAATAATTAACTCTTGTTTTGAGCAATAATACGACTTTGTTTTCAAACTCGCCCCCTGTTTAGAGCGATATTCCAACAATGCATAAAGTAATAACAGAATATGAAGAAAAGTAAACAAAAAAAACAACTGTGTTCAGTAGCAACCGACAGCGTTTGGTCATTGTCTTATAACAAATAATAAAACACCCGACAAAGTTTACAGCAACAATCAACCATTGTTCACGTAGCAACGATACATTGCTGCTACAAGAACACAACACCGTCTACAACTTATGATATTTATAAACATTATCTGCACTCTAAAGCAACAAGCCAACAACATGTACAACTTGACATTGCTGCTACGTTGACGCCAGTTAGTGTCAAATCTGCACTCTGAATATTGGGCTGTAAGTGACATTTTGTGTTTTAGTAGTGCAAACTATCAGCTGATGTCATCAACCTGAAGATAGAACACATAATTGACACATACCAGACTATCCTAAAATGTAACTTCCTGCATTAGTCTCTACTTACCAAATTGTTTATTTATTATCTCTATTTGTGGAGGAGTGAAGTTGCTTTTCTCTATTTTTAAACTTATTTTTTGTTAAATGTCAAAGTGACATGACCTTCGTGTACTGCGATGATAGTTTTGTAAGTACCAGAGTTAAAATAACAACTCAGGTAAAAATATGCTAGAGCATGCTGATGTAATCAAAACCAGTCCATAATGGATGAGTAACTTTTGCTATCTAATAGTTTAAGGTTTACAAGTAATGAACTAGCTAATGGGTAGAGACCGAAAACTTACCTGTGAAAGAAAATCTATTTTCTAAGCACTTTAATTTTGACGTAACTCAAGTCCAGTCATGAAAGGCGATCGTTAGCTTAATGAAAGAAGCAAGCCATTTTTATGTTTCGCTTTCTTCTTTAACACTTGTGGTAGATTCAAGAAGTTTCCATCCTAGAGTGTGGCAGTTGTGATGATTCATTGCACCATGTCTGTGTGTGTCAGCATATGTGTCCAACTCCACTGTGGATCGTTTTAGCAAAAGGAGTGCTAGAAGTTCATTAATGTGATTGCCTGACTACTAGAGAAACTAATATGGCAAACATGTGCCTAGATTAGCCTCTAGGGATCTACAGTGTTGGAACATTCTATGATATTTTTCCAGTTTCTTAGCAGTGGAAAATTGACTATTCTATTCCGAAAAATAAACTTGTGACACTTTTACAAAAGCACGCAAAGGACTGTTGCGGCTTAGCCATTGAACAGGTTATGTACAAACTATTATCATATCACTGTATAAACTATAACTCCATTTCTTCTATGATAAGAATAGTCCTGTGCTTTATGTTGATAATAATGTGAGTGCTGAGTTATGTGTTAGGATATAAGACTGTGACAGAGGAAAATTTGCCTTTCCCTATTTTAAAATTTAAATTGTTATATAAATTGCTAAATTGTCAGAGTAACCCAACCTTATGGGGTATTATTTTTGAAAATGTCTGAGTTGAAGTAAATAGCTTGAGGCAAGAATATTCTAAATTGCTGTTGTAGTGCAAAATGAGTGAGTAGTTTTTCTATTACCCAATGATTACTATTTATGAGAACGAGACCAACCAATGGGCTGAGATTAAAAAGTTACTTGCTGTCAAAAATTCTGTTCTCTGATCACTTTGAATTTGAGTGGCAAAGGTGAAAGTCCAGCTTTGAAAGGCAGTCATTAGCTAGATGGTGAATTACAACTGACTGATTAAGAGAGAATGGACTTAGGAATATTTCATGCATTTTTGCTATTGATATGTTACACTTGTGTAGAGATGTACTATGTGAGTTAACTTTTATTTCTACAAATGTTTGAACTAAGCTGCACACATGTAGTGTGTTAACACTTGACATTGTTTGATATGCTGTATTTATTTTCCCCTGTATGATTCAGGCTAATAAATACTGCTGCAGGAAATTGTAAATTGAGAATGGGATGTAAGATAGAATGGAGTTATATTGTGATAAGCAGGAAACATTTAGATTAGAATATAACTGTGTGTCAGTAGTTTCTATGCATGTGGTGGGAGACATTTATAGACATGGACATTGTGACATTGTTGCAAAAGCAAGTGAAGACGGTTGAAGTAAAGCTTAATCCAGGTCATGTAAAGAAATCCCTTTAAATTATCTACCTTTAATAACTCCATTTCTATTCTCTGATATGAGTAACCTGTGATTTGTATTGACTCTATTGTTGAATTGTAATTTTATTAGTTTATATATACACACTGTACAACATGGAATCATCTGAACGAGTTTGTGGACTACTGAAGTCAAGTAATCTGTCCCATTGTAATTGTCTTATGTATTTTTGATTGTTGATTTAATGAATTTATTGTTAAATTTATTAACCTTCCTACACATATTAATAAAACGTATGTTTGAGTGGCAGAGGATGGGTGGGGGCTCATTAAATATAATTAAAGACGGATTTGTTACTCTTTTAGTAAGAAGTTTCCACCTGCGAAAATATTGTTTGACAGTAACAAATCTCTTATTCTTGTGGAAGAGAGAAGACTCTTACTCAACCGTATAATCCGCCCAATGAGAGACGAGTGGTGTCTCTAGGGAGAATTATTAATACACATAAATTATGATTACTCCATCAATTGTAGTTAGTTATGAATGATAATGATAATAATAATAATAACCAGTAACAAAGGGATGTATATCACAATACTTATAATTCGTTGCTATTATTTATTTCTACAGTGTGTGTTTCTTACTGCTTAATTTACATGTTTATAAAATGCTTAGATGTTTCATTGGTATTCTACAGTATCATTGTGCTGAGGAGAGTTATCTTTCTTTGTTGGCACGAAAATCTAAATGTACATTGCTATGTTGCATTATAATGCATTTGAAAATTTAGCAGAACACAAGCAGAATGATTGTGATTCTAACTTTGCTGTTTTATAATTAATGCAAAAAGTTGAAGTTACTGGAATGTTACTCAGATGTTTTTTACTGCTGAAAAATTCATGTCGTATGTTGGGGAAATTCTCTCACATATTTTGAAAGCAAATTTTCATCTCTAATCTACAATTTTAAGATGATGTCTTATTTGTAACTTTAATAGTCCAGAATGTTATGATAAAAATTATTTATTAAGTGAAAGTCTGGAATAGGCAGAAGAAGAGAAAGGGTAAACTGTTTTGAATGATGGGTACTCACTGAGTGCGTAGCGGGTGTAGGATTATCACTTTAGTGAGAACGATAGCTCGATAGAATGTGTGCAGTAAAGTGACGGTAGACTAAAGGCTTAAATATACGTCCCGTTTTGACCATGACCTAGTTACGGGGTTATCCAACTTGTAGACTGATGCAACTGTGAACTTGTTTATGGATAAGTGACATGTGTGTTGACAATATGTGTGTGGAAAATGCAAGATAGTCATAAATATTAATTAGTTCTGGATGTATTCATAACTTTTGATTGATTAAAAGAGTCAAGATAGAGAAGGGCGTGTATTCTGTCCTGAGAAATCTAGGGTGAGGACTTCAAAGTCTCTACCTTTTGCAAACGAACTCTTCCGGGTGAGGCGTTGTACTGAGTATCGAGTCGTCCTGTCTTGTACAGGTTGTAAAGGGAACCAAAAGACAGACCCTTGGGTAGAAAAGATAAAAGCGTCAATGTACTGTATGAATGGCTAAGCTTTTATTATAAGAAATGTTATGTTATTAAAAACATGTCGAACTTTATTTTTGTTGCAGAGTTATATGCGTAATTTGCGTAATTAATTAGTTTTATTAATTTAATTAATTTAGTAATTGACAGTGTACTTAGGACCTGCATAAATGTAAGTTTCAGGGATTCTATTTCGGTCTTCTAATTTGGTTGCCTACATCGAATTTGTTTGTGTGTCAGGTCATGTCATGTGGGAGTCTGCCAGCTTTACCAAACTGTCGCCAAGAGTTGAAGTTGTCTTTCTTGGGAAGTGACAGCAGTGCATTTTTGCAATTGACTAAACTCGTGAAGACAATATCTTTAGAGTTGAATGTTGGGAGACAACAAAATAGAATCAGGAAAGTATTTTGCTTTTAAATATTGCTAAAGCTTTCTTGATTAATTTTTTGTTAATTGTTTCAGTCTTGTGTATCTGTTAATGTAGCATAGCAACGTTTTGTTTGCTGTCGTGACATGTAGTGGTAGTCTTATTATAACGTTTTGTTTGCTCTCGTGATATGTAGTGGTAGTCTAATTATAACGTTTTGTTTGCTGTCGTGACATGTAGTGGTAGTCTAATTATAACGTTTTGTTTGCTGTCGTGACATGTAGTGGTAGTCTAATTATAACGTTTTGTTTGCTGTCGTGACATGTAGTGGTAGTCTAATTATAACGTTTTGTTTGCTGTCGTGACATGTAGTGGTAGTCTAATTATAACGTTTTGTTTGCTGTCGTGACATGTAGTAGTAGTCTAATTATAACGTTTTGTTTGCTGTCGTGACATGTAGTAGTAGTCTAATTATAACGTTTTGTTTGCTGTCGTGACATGTAGTGGTAGTCTAATTATAACGTCTTGTACTCAGTTTCAGTGTTGACCTTCCACCAGAGCAGTTAGTGACCATCAGTGTCAAAAACAAGCGCAATACGGCCTCGACATTTGGAAATGCACACTGAAAAGTATCCTGAAATATGACACTGCACATAGACATGATAGTATTTCAAAGCGGTTTAGCATTACTTAATTTTTGTAGTACCAGAATCTCTAGCACATAGGTAATCTTTTAAAAAAGCGGAAACTCAACAACTGTTTCATCACCAATGACCTGCGGATACGTTTCGATCAGTTTATGTAAATGTTTTTGACATTCTTCCGTCGGCATGTCTGAATGAGTAATAAATGCAAATAGATCTAACACTGTCTTAGTGTCGTGTTGATGTTGCAGAGTAAATAGTCAACAATAGGAAGAAATATTGATACTTGAAAGTTATTTAACTTGTAGTCAGTGTGTCTCCATTGGCATCTTGTGCAGATCCATCATTCACTTGTGGCTTTCTAATTCGTCTGCGAATTATAGTCAGTTTCTGGCAGTCATCGTTTGCTTTATTTTCATATTCAGCTAACAGCGTGCCAAGATTTTGAAGGAAAGCGACCAGTGGTGCAAACAGTTTAGCGCACGTCGTAAGCACGCTTTTCCTTTCCCGTAATGCTTCTCTGACAACACCGACAATTATTAAGTATATCGTTCCATAACTCCAGCATAATAACAAATTCTAGCTCTTGCATGTGACCAAATATTATCCCGGCTTTTCCTCGCGTGTCTCCTGTCTGTGACTGACCAATACAAATGGATTCCAATCCATCCAGTATTGCATCATGACAGTTTAATACAGCTTTAGCTGCCTGCGTAAGTGCCTCCCACTGACAAACGTTTTGGAACAGGAGAGCCTTATTCTAGAAACGAGAGCAAAACTAACCAACGGTATGTTGACTCAGAGAAAAAAGTGTAAATCTTATGTATCATGGTAAAGAAATGTACTGATTCAAGGCAGCAGTCAACAGCACTGCGTCCAACTAAATGGAGCTTGCGCAGCGCATAGAATATACATTGGATTCAGCTCACACAGTTTTTGCTGCATATCATTGTACCGACATGACATGTTTACATGTTATGTTATCATAAGTCTCCCTCCCCTACCCCACCCTGGCATTTGGCAAAGTCCAGCTCACAGTCATCTATGAGGCAACCAACGAGGATTTTGGCAAGATTTTCGCCGTGCCTCTCAATTGGTAGAAAACAAAGAAATTGTGGTGGAGTAAATTTGCCTATCTCATATTTCTAGACTTAATTGTTATATTGTCGAAGTGGGCACTCCTTATGAAGGTATTTTTGTAAGTGTTAGAGTTGGAGTAAACAACTTGAGAATATGCTAGAAATTGCTGATGCAATCCAAGCCAGTATCAAGTGGATGAGTAGTTTTTATTATCCAATGGTTAAGATGTACAAGAACAAGACCAGCCAATAGGCTGAGAATAAAAGTTTATCTGCTGTAGAGAATTCTATTATCTAATCACTTGAATTTGGTGTGGCAAAAAATCATGTCATGAAATGCGGCCGTTAGCTTAATGAGTTAACTGATTGAAAGAAAAAGGAATGATAAATATTTCATGCATTTTTGTTATTAAAGTGTTATACTAGTGTTTTACACAGAGATGTGTTATTTCTACAAATTGTGAACAATGATGCTTTTATGCTAAACTTGACATTGTTTCTAGCGAACCACTCATAAAACTATTATATTGTATTAATTATGTTGTGTGTGTGTCGGGCTAGTAATGTCAAGTAATCTTTTCATTGTATTTGTTATATGTATATTTGCAACCATTCACTGCCTTTCATACTAGGCAAGGTCCTAGAGACACGTTACACAACTGTTCCAGAATCTTCTACACGCTCACCAAGTATGCCATAGAGAATTGTCCTGAATTTCATGTGCACTATCAAGTATGCCATAGAGAACTGTCCTGAATTTCATGTGCACTATCAAGTATGCCATAGAGAATTGTCCTGAATTTCATGTGCACTATCAAGTATGCCATAGAGAATTGTCCTGAATTTCATGTGCACTATCAAGTATGCCATAGAGAATTGTCCTGAATTTCATGTGCACTATCAAGTATGCCACAGAGAATTGTCCTGAATTTCATGTGCACTATCAAGTATGCCATAGAGAATTGTCCTGAATTTCATGTGCACTATCAAGTATGCCATAGAGAACTGTCCTGAATTTCATGTGCACTATCAAGTATGCCATAGAGAATTGTCCTGAATTTCATGTGCACTATCAAGTATGCCATAGAGAATTGTCCTGAATTTCATGTGCACTATCAAGTATGCCATAGAGAATTGTCCTGAATTTCATGTGCACTATCAAGTATGCCATAGAGAATTGTCCTGAATTTCATGTGCACTATCAAGTGTGCCATAGAGAATTGTCCTGAATTTCATGTGCACTATCAAGTATGCCATAGAGAATTGTCCTGAATTTCATGTGCACTATCAAGTGTGCCATAGAGAATTGTCCTGAATTTCATGTGCACTATCAAGTATGCCATAGAGAATTGTCCTGAATTTCATGTGCACTATCAAGTGTGCCATAGAGAATTGTCCTGAATTTCATGTGCACTATCAAGAGGAATGTTCTCGAAGTTCGTGTGCGTTTCCCCATCACACCAGGAGGAATGTCCAATATGAGCCCCGTGAATTCTCAAGACCAAACTCAGGCCACAAATCTCCACCATTTTGGTTCTTGAATGGAGGTAAAAGTATGTTAATATATGTACGGTATAAAATTATTTTATATAAAATATATTACGATCATGATATGATGTGTAGTGTGCATTACAAAATTATTCTATATACGACTTAATTACGATAGTATTAACATGTGTCTGGGGTATATATATCTAAAAAAATATGTTTTTCAACTTAAGGAAAATGGCAATTTTAGTAAAAGATTTCTCGCTTGCATTATAAATCATATAACTACATATTTCTCTTTCTCTATCGACGTGTATAAATCTGATTTTGTAAAAATGTGTAAATTCACTGGATTATTATCATATTTTTTTCAACAATATCTTTCTTCATATAACAGTAGAGTTAATATTTACGACTGGATTTGACTAATGTTTCCAGGTTTATTTTTTTTATGCTGAGGTTAAAAACTGTGCGTGCCATTTAAAGCATTGTCTAAAGTCATGTATAGTTCGCAAAATTAGGAAACAATTTAAAGCATTGTCTAAAGTCATGTATAGTTCGCAAAATTAGGAAACAATTTAAAGCATTGTCTAAAGTCATGCATAGTTCGCAAAATTATGAAACAATTTAAGGCATTATCTAAAGTAATGTATATTTCTCAAAATTATGAAAGAATTTAAAGCATTGTCTAAAATAATGTATAGTTCGCAAAATTGGGAAACAATTTTCATGTGCATTCTGCTTCTGTCAGCATTTTGTAGAACAGAGACACACCCTCGGTCCAATCAAGGAAACTTGTAAAAGCTAGAAAATGACATCATCCTAATATACAGTAATCCATTTCAAAGACTGTAATTTGTATCAAAGGCAAATAAAAAAAAAAATCATGCTGTTCCAGCTAACAGAATTAAGTCTATAAACTTTTATGCTATTCCAAAAATTTGAAATAGTTACAGTGTTGCTTAAACTTCTTTAGCTATAAAACATTCTGAAACTGTACATTGTACACTGAAACTGTACATTCTGGTGCTTATATTGTATAAAAGTGGTTACACACACACACACACACACACACACACACACACACACACAACATAGAGTGAATGAGCATTGACTATCTCTGACATTGCACGAAACATATTCACCAAAATGACTGTAGCTTCTGTTAGTATCTTTACTTGTCCAAACTCATTCTGTTTTCGACACAAACATTTTTACATCAACGAAAGAAAAAATAGGAAAGCGACTTCTAGGTTAACCATGATCGAATGCTTACAGATAAGCCTGAGGTTTGGAGATACAGAGTTACGCCCATTGTCTGATAATGAAATCGTTCATACTAATGATATATTTTGGTAGTTGTGCTAACATGCCAGGGGTCCTAGCTGCCCTTCCAGCTGTTACCCGAACCAAACTGTATGTAGTGATTTTGCTACCAAGCAATAGACTATGGGCCATATGATCCAAGTCCGAGAGGATCACGGTCGGGACAAGCTTGACAATGGTCAAGGTCAAGAAAGCATAATGGGGCACTAAATAAATCTTGAATGTAAACTTACAATAACATATAAAGTGCTAGATCCCCATGTGGTTCTAAAGCCGACATCGCACTGGCTAGGTGGGAAGCTGACAAACCCGGGTCATTGTTCAACATCATTGTTCAAACGGGTTTACTCCATTTCTAATTGTAACTCAAGGGACATCACTCTAAATAAATCATTGTCCAACCCATTTAAATCAAGCAAGTATTGGTGAAGAACAAAGTGTCCCTAAATGGGAACAATATATTCAATACAAGGGTATTTGCGACAACTGATAACGTCCAAGGATGTTGTCCCTAGTAAGGTCGTGTTTTGTCTAAATGCAAGCGAAAACAAATGTGGTGCAGTGTTGCTGCTGGCTTTATGCTGTGGTCGTGAAAATGGAAAGATGAAAAAGAGTTTCCTCTCTTTAAAATAGGTATAGTTCTTTATTATTAACATGATTTAATTTTCATGCATAGATATTCGAACTTATTATATTTTTTGGGGGTGGTGGTGGTGGTGGTGGTGATGATAACAAGCCAAATTCTCAGTGTGAAGTGTTGACGAGCTTCATTAATTTATAAAGATGTGAAAAGTATGCTTACTACATCGGAATATTGAAATGGTACTTGCACGTGTCTGGATAAACGTCAAATGCTGAGGTTTAACCCTCACGTGATTTGATATCTGACTAAGTGGACAGACTGCTGCTTATATAAATTAATGTAAAAGAGGTTTGCAAGAGTGATAGCAAACTGTAAAATTGGTTTGCAAGAGGGATGGTAAACTGTAAACGTGGAAGGCAAGAGGGATGGCAAACTGTAAACGTGGAGTGGTATGTAACTGTGAAAGTGGGTAGACAGAGGGATGTCAGTGGTAAAGTGGGTAGACAGAGGTATGTCAGTGGTAAAATGGGTAGACAGAGGGATGTCAGTGGTAAAGTGGGTAGACAGAGGGATGTCAGTGGTAAAGTGGGTAGACAGAGGTATGTCAGTGGTAAAGTGGGTAGACAGAGGGATGTCAGTGGTAAAATGGGTAGACAGAGGTATGTCAGTGGTAAAGTGGGTAAACAGAGGGATGAGCAGCTGTAATAGTAATAGTGAGACAGATATATGGATGAGTGTTTGGTAAAAGTGGAATGATAGTGACGGTGACTGTAACCGCTTAGAACTCTGGAGAAATAGCGCGAAGAAATGCTCACTATTATATTTCGCAGTGCACATTCTTTTTCAATTATAATACACACACACATACACACACACACACACACACACACACACACACACACACACACACACACACACACACACGCACACACATATGTATATATACATGTGTGAGTATGCGTGCTCTTGTCAAATTAGTTTGCTCAGAGGAGCACATAGATCTACAAAAGTGCAATGTGCCGAAATGAAACCGTTACATTTTTTTTTCTTTTCTAGTACAGATATGATGTTTTCTGTCCAAGAATTAAAAGAGGAAAAACAAATCCTTATAAGAACAATCTGTCTCAATTTTTGGACAGCCACGAATCCACCTTCTTCTAGTCAACATTAGGGAAACCAGTATCGAATTATATTGATGTCGCTAAAAGTGACGTCATACTAAAAATTACGTCATCAACTTACAATTGAGAACTCGTAAAATAAACGACAATATAAAAATTTCAAGAAAATGCATCTGAACGCTTCTCCCTGTGTGAATATAATTTTGCTTGTTTACAATTTTAAATGAAGTTCAAGTAAACAATAATAAAGTATTTCAGAACGCATGCAGAAAATTAATGCTTGTGCTTGTAACTTCGAGTACTGGAGTAATCGATCGGAAGCAGATCGACTCCAGCAACAAAATACTTCAGTAAAAAAAAAATGAAGAAAATCAAGATTAAAAGAAAATAATAATAAAACCCGAGAAAAATCAAACTGACCACATTACCACTGTGGCACGTTTCTGACAAGTCATCGTACAGTAATTGATTTTTTAAAAAAATTGTTGTAGTTCTCTTTCCTTTACGCTGCACAAAGAAATGAATCATGCTCTATAATCTGCTCTCGTGCTCATCTTTAGCCACCTCGCGACTGTGAAATGTTTTATTTCAACTGCAAGACAATAAACAAGGCGTGGCATGACAGCTATTGACAAATGGTCAAAATGTCGCCATTTGCAGGGAACATTCAGTCCGGGGCTCCGGAGTCCACGCCGTCAGGGTTCCTATGCATGCTGTGTACACAAATCCACGCCCGCCCGCCATGCCTGGCTCCTTGCAGCGCATCAAAACGCTATTGATATTGTTGGCGGACTTGTGTTTGTTCTGTCGTTATTGAAAATCGGGAGTTTGTCATGCTTCATCTTACGTGTACTTCAGCACGCTGCGGATCACGGCCTTACATGCGATCATCTGATTGGAGTACAGGTCAGACAGGGTGGGGGTGGGTAAATCGGAATTCTTTGGTAAACATGTTAACCGGCGATCTGATCAGTATATTTTGTCACTAGCAAATAGATTAATTACTTTCTAATGCTGAATTCTATTCCTACACTGACTTACGCTAACTGCAATCATCTTCTCGCGTGTCTTGCACACGGAGCTCAGGACGCCATCTGGAAAATGATCAGGCCACCTTTCATCACCTGGATAAAGAAATAAAATATAAAGAAATTAAAATACTTGTTAACAACTCTTTCTCTTCAAACTAATTTATATGTATAATTTGCAGAGGAGAAAACAATTTACGAAATCAATATAAGCAACAACAAACGAAACTACCAACCTCAAACAAATAATTCTAAGTTAAATGTTTCTTAAGTCAGTTCATGCAAAGCAACACAGTTGTCAATAGGTACTATCATAACCACTACAACACAGTTGTCAATACGTACTATCATAACCACTACAACACAGTTGTCAATACGTACTATCATAACCACTACAACACAGTTGTCAATACGTACTATCATAACCACTACAACACAGTTGTCAATACGTACTATCATAACCACTACAACACAGTTGTCAATACGTACTATCATAACCAATACAACACTTGCCAGATAAAAGGAAATAGTTCATCTATCGAGCCTAATAATCATTTGGAGAATCTATTGGTACGCAAATAACTTCTTCAGAAACTGCAACTTAAATTATAATCTGAGCAAAATTTTATTGAAATTAAATAAAACACTTGCCAGAAAACAGATATACATATAGTTATAACATTAATGGTTGCACATTAATTATTACTGTTACATAAATTATTAGTGGTTGGACAGTCATTATTTCTGTTACATAAATTATCTACAGTTGCACATTCATTATTACTTGTTACATGAATTATTAGTTTTTGGACATTCATTATTTATGTTACATGAATTATCTACAGTTGCAAATTCATTATTACTCTTACATGGAATCTTACTGCCTGCACGGTAACTATTATTGTTACATGAACTATTACTGGTTTCACATTCACTATTACTGTCACATGAATTATTAATGGTTACACATTAATTATTGTTTATACGTGAATGTGTAACGGTTGCACGTTCATTACGATTGTTTCTTAATGACGTAGTTATGTCGCCCGGTGATTTATGATTATACAATTGTGAGTGCCTAAATGATGTAGTTATGTCGCCCGGTGATTTATGATTATACAATTGTGAGTGCCTAAAGCGATTCCATTCCAAGAAAATGGATGTCCAGAGCTGCAGACTAAAAGAGCCATTGAAGAAAGACTTACGTAACACAAGCCTTTAGTTGTGTCAGTTTGTCGTGAACGCTCCACATTTTGACACAATAAAATAGTAAATGTATATGTACAGACTTATGAAATCCACAACTGAGCATGCGCACACACATGGAAATACATTATAAGTAGTCAATAGTGGTCGTCGACAGACATTCTGTTGAGCGCCTTCCCTCTTCAAATATTTTCAAATAGTAACGGGAGGTAACTGCAGTTCAACAACGAGCACAAACAACAGACGAACGTTTCCGTTTCAGCCTTTCAGAAAGAGATTTCATTGAAAACGATAATTATATAATTTGCCAGGGATCCAGTCCTGTCCAGTCCAGTCCAAACCTGCATCGCGCAACAACTGGACTCAGATAGGCCCGACTAGAATCAGATGGTTTCCATGGAGAGAAAATAAAAATGCTTGACGGGCATATGAGAGCACTGAAGATGTACTCGAAGAGGGATGGAGCGAGAAAAAAAAAACGGAATCTATCCCCTAAGTAAACTTCAGTATCTATGAAGTTATCAGATCGCAGCAGGCTTAGGAGTGAAGAATTTTTTTCACAGGGAAAAAATCGATAGTAATGAGCAAATTATACTGTCTCACACTGTTAGAATTCCCGAGTGGCTAAAAGTAGCACTCGTAACGAGTCTTAGTTTTGCTGCTGAAATAATTTGACATTGTAATAGTTGTAATATTCACAAACAATACCCATTCCCCCTACCCCCCTCCATAATTATGCACAGACACACACACACACACACACACACACACACACACACACACACGTACAACATGAATGTGTCTGTATATGCTTGCACGTACATCATTCAGACGTAGACACGCTACACAAATCATGCTACACAAATCACACATATACCACACACGTAGAACACACCATACACACTCACACACACACGCCACTCAGGCATATACATGCGCTCTTATATATAAGCATGCGTACACTCACTCACCGCATAAGTGCTTTAGACATTTTAATAAACCATTCTATTCTGAAATCTTGCATTGGCAACAGTTTGTTACTGCAATGAATAATTTGCGGCGCCGCAAGGGAAGCGGTAGAGACGAGTGCCATTACAAGCAAAGAATCAGAGGGGCTCTGGCGAAGGAAGCAGATGGAAAAATGGAAATTCGAGAGGTTCTAGCGAGGTAGATAGATAAAGAATTGGAAATCTGAGGGGCTCTAGTGAAGAAAGCAGATGGAAAATGGAATATGTCGGGCCCTAGCAAGGAAAGTAAATGGAAATTGGAAATCAGAGGGGCTCTAGCGAGGAAAGTAAATGGAAAATGGAAATCCGAGGGGCTCTAGCGAAAGTAGATGCAGAACGGATCGTGAACACAGCATCTTAATGTCGGCCCCAGAAAGATGTAGGTGTTAATCAGCAGTTGTTGTTTTTTCTCCCAAGGTTTAAATTCAATATCACATTCTATATCACATTAAATTCAATATCTCTTCAATATTTTTCTTCTTTTACTTTTCTGTTTTATTAATTTTCTTTGTAAAAATAAAAAACATGTATGCCTTCTTCTGGAAAGCACAGAGGTCAAGAGAAGCAAATGAAAGAAGCTAGACTCCAGGAAATCATGGCATAGCATTCATATTGATTGAGGAACAAACGAAATCTGTCATTTTCAACGTTACGGCTACAGAGAAAGATTTGGCAATAAATCAAAAATTCATATTAATATTCAAAACACACCTAACTCTCTTTAATGGATTATGGCGCAATCATCATCTCTTATTACAGACTACGACATTTGCAGGCGAAGATCATTCCATCCCACTCCACACTGTCCTCCATCCAACACTACATTGAAACGGCAATTCGAGCACAAAAAACGAAACCAATACGGATAGGGGGATAAGTTTGTGTGATGAAAGGGGAGAGAAGCTTCGCGCTGTATAACGTCGCCACAACACTTCCCTATGACCACATCAAATGCACATTTGTCCCTTCGGTCTTGATGGCCAGATGCAAATCCCCCCCCTCCATTCTGGCTACAGGCTAAAAACCTGTAACCCGAGGCCAGGCTTCATTGATCCCGTCACGGCGAGTGATGGAGACCAAAGTCTGTAGCACATTGACCACAGTGCATCAGGCACACACGCGACTAGACTGTATTAATTATTGACGACTTCATCGCCTCTGTATTACTGGTTGATTACTTCCTCACAAGAGCGGTGCGTGATAGTCAGAAGGACTGATGGTTAATGGATGTGCTTAACGTACAAAACTTTCACATTGATTTGACCGATTTACTACTACTTAACCTGTCCACGACTATCATTCGTTGATTTCGCGGACAGTCGACTTTAGCCGGAATGAGAAGAATATGCCCATTATGCATGCATTAGGGGTGGGAGGGGGAACAACAGAAGCCAACCGAATAAAATAAATGGAAATGAAATGACATCTCTCTTACAAAACAAACAGACGAGAAGATAATATTACTCTGCAAATCACGAGAATATTTCTCGTTTTCATCTGAGAATATGTGACGTAGTCATTAACGTAATTAGTGGTTTACAATTGACGTGATGTCGTTTAAATGTATAAATATGAATGTGAATATTATTTTATGTGAGAAATACAACTTTCTGTCAGGAAATCATCCCAGAGCAAACACTCATGCAATCACTCACTTGCATACTCAAGTCACCCCCACCCCCTTCTCTCTCTCTCTCTCTCTCTCTATTTCTCTGTACACACACACACGCACACACACACACACACACACACACACACACGCACACACACACACACATTCTCTCAAACATACTCAATCACACTCCCTCCTTTTCTTTCTCTTTCTGTTTGTTATATGGTACACACACACATACACACACACACACACACACACACACACACACACACACACACACACACACACACTCACACAAAAATCACACTCCCTCCTTTTCTTTCTCTTTCTGTTTGTTATATGGTACACACGCACACACACACACACACACACACACACACACACACACACAATCACACAAACTCTCTCATACGCATCTACTGTGTTAGCAAACAGTATAGAGGCAAATCTGCAAACTACCAGCGTTTCTTTCATGGAAAAGCACCTCTAATCTTAAAGTGGATCCCTCGGTTCGAGATGACTTTATTTTTCTATGACTGGCAAGTTGTCTCCGTTGCTAAGCGATGACAATAGATGCTAGCCTTGCCATGATTTCACACTGCGTGCAATCTGATCATTTCGTGTCGAGAGACAAGAAGTATATGCTTGTTGAAGCAGATTAAGGTATTTCTCCTTCCCGCTAACCTTATAAACACAAAAACAAACGTAAATACAAAACATATATATATATATAAGAGTAGAGGTGGACTAGGGCGAACACTCAATACTGAAATCTCTTTCACTTGCAGGTGATGATACTGTTATCGATAAACCCGTTTTAATTTGCTTTCATTGGCAATACTGGCACCGAAAAAAAAAATGTCGATGCTTATACTGTTACTAATAAACCAGTTCAGTTTATTGGTGCTACTACTGTCACTAATGGACCATCTCAGTTTGTTAGTGTTCGTACTGTTACTAATAAATCATTTCAATCTATCGGTGCTGCAGCTGTCACTTTAAATCAATTTCATTTTTGGGTGCTCAAACTGTGATTAATAAACCAGTCTCATTTTGTGAGTGCTCAAACTATCACTATTAAACTAATTTCATTTTGTTTCTGTTCATACTGTCACTAATAAACCAATTTCAGTTTGTCGGCGCTGCAACTGCCACTAATGAACCCATTTCAATTTGTCGGTGCTAATAATGTAACTAATTAACCTAATATTTTATTTGTAGGTGCTACTCTTTGACCTCTAATAAACCGATTTATGGTGCTCATAATGTCACTAATCAATCAATTTCAGTTTGCGATCACTGTTTCACAAACTAATTTAAATTTGTTAAGTGCTAATACATTCGGAAATGAACCTGTTTCAGTCTTTATATACGAAATTACTGTCATTAAATCGAATTGCATCAGTAGATGTCATTAATAAAGCAGAATTAAGTTGTTATCACCGTTATTAATAAGCCTATGTTGTTATATGTTATTGGTTTTACTAACGTCACTGGTAAACATTACAAACTGTAATTGCGATTATTGTTACTGACACTAATAAACAAAAACATGCTTGTAGTGGCTGACATTGCTACTGATAAACATTATAAACTGTTATTGAGATTACTGACACTAATAAACAAAAGCATGCTTGTAGTGGCTGACATTGCTACAGATAAACTCAAACAAGCTGTAAAAACAAATACTGCACGTATATATCCACTGAAGTGGTGCTAATAACTCACTAATAAAGCCAGATCTCTGGTGGTGGGAATGCTTTCACTAAGTAGATCATTTTTAGTGTGCTGGTATTAATATTGTCGTAACTCAATGCATTGCGACGCATTCGTATTAGCACTGTCGTAATAGTAATGTCATTATTAAACCCGTATTAGTACATTCAAAATAATAATGTCATTATTAAACCCATATTACTAAAAATAATAATGTCATTAATAAACCCATATTACTACTGTCATAATAACGATGTCATTATTAAACCCATATTACTACTGTCAAAATAATAATGTCATTATTAAACCCATATTAGTACTGTCATAATAATAATGTCATTATTGAACCCTTATAAGTATTGTCATAATAATAATGCCATTATTAAACCCATATTAGTACTGTCATAATAATAATGTCATAATTAAACCCATATTACTACTGTCATAATAATAGTGTCATTATTACACCCATATTAATCTGTTCATCTTTATGCCGTGCTAATCCCATTTCAGCCTCGTAGTGTTGAATGTGTCATTAATAAACCAATTTCAGCATTTTAGTATTTATACTATTAATTTTAAACCTTTTCAGCCTGTTAATAGCGTTAAAACTATCACTGTTAAGCCCATTTCAGCCTGCTACTGTTTAAACTGTCATTATTAAACACACATCAGTCTGTAAGCGTTTATAAGAATGTAACCCCTTTAATCTGTCGACTTTTAAGTATTCGAGGTTAATAATAGACCTATTTCCGAGCGTCTGCAGCTAACGCTGTCACTAGTAAACCCGTTTAAATTAGCAGGCCGAGCCCTGCAGCAGTCTTCAATGTGCGAAGTGATGCATGAAGTACAAAATGATAAATCAGTTAAATACCCCCATCTACTCCACTTGATACTTTGTACTAGAGAGATATTTTCCCTTCATTTCTCGGTTAAAGAAAACGAACAAATAGCAAGAGCAATAAAGGTTTTTTGAACTACATTCCAAAAGGCATTTAACACAGGCAATCATCACACATCTGGTTGTTGAGCACTCCCTCCCCTCTACCCCCCCCCCCATCACCAACCTCCCATTCGTTCGCTTACAGTTATCGCCAATCTCTCTACAAGTTAGTTCCCTATTTCGTCGGCTCCCATCGATTTTGTAAGGAGTGAAAACAGCACACACAGGCTGTCAGGAATCTACGTTTGTAGTCGTATTTGGAAAGAAAAATATGTTCAGGCTTGTTCCCCCATTTTTTCTCTTTAATTTGACTTTTGTTGTTCGAATTAAAATATTTTACCAATGAATTTTTATTGTTTCCCACGCTCCCAAAAGGTCTTTTTTTTTATTTCGAAGTGAAACAGAATTAAAAAAAAGGTGACGCGTTAATAAATGGCCAAGTTATAAAAGTGTAATTTCACTCTTATTAGAGTCTGATATTACAGTCAACCAATGACGCGTTAATAAATGGCCAAGTTAGAAATGTGTAATGTATATCATTCTTGTTATATTACAGTCAACCAATGACGCAAAGATAAATGGCCGAGTTAGAAATGTGTAATGTATATCATTCTTGTTATATTACAGTCAACCAATGACGCGTTAATAAATGGCCAAGTTAGAAATGTGTAATGTATATCATTCTTGTTATATTACAGTCGAAGAATTGCCACACCACATTCTACAGTTTGCCGTTTTTAACGCCCCAGTCATAATTTGACACTGCATCACCAGCGCTTCAGATTGTCACTCGGTAAGCGTAGTTTAAATGGTACATGTATACTTCACAAATATTTCCTATTAATTTAATGTCTGGAATAGACTAGCTATAGACAAATTAAATAACGAGAGAGAGAGAGAGAGAGAGAGAGAGAGAGAGAGAGAGAGAGAGAGAGAGAGAGAACTTGTTCATTCATTAGTCCAATGTCTACCTTTAGAAGAAATACAATGTTACCAGAAATTATATATAATTTACAATTAACTTTTTTCCAAACATTACAAGTGTATATTACACAAGTCTACCGAGGCGTAAATTATTACACGCATGAACAACATATATACTTGAAATGTTTACATATTACGTTTAAAGGGCAAATGCTCAATCACAAATGCACATTAAATACACATTAAATTTACTTTAATAGAAAGATAATTCATAATGGTCATTGCACATTCAATACATATTAAATTTATTTAAAAGATAAATAATGCAATGATTTAATATTGTTTATTAATTGTACTAATTAACACAGTGAGATGGGTAACTGTAGTATAGGCGAGTGTTTTGTAAACTAATGGGGGTCGAATGAGATAATGAGATATGGGGTCGATCTAATGAGATATGGGATTGAACTAATGAGATAAAGAGATCTGAGGTCGAACTAATGAGATAATGAGATATTTACAAGTCCATTTAGACTCCTTATTTACAAGTCCATTTAGACTCCTTATGTACAAGTCCATTTAGACTCCTTATTTACAAGTCCATTTAGACTCCTTATTTACAAGTCCATTTAGACTCCTTATTTACAAGTCCATTTAGACTCCTTATTTACAAGTCCATTTAGACTCCTTATGTACGTCCATTTAGACTCCTTATTTACAAGTCCATTTAGACTCCTTATTTACAAGTCCATTTAGACTCCTTATTTACAAGTCCATTTAGACTCCTTATGTACAAGTCCATTTAGACTCCTTATTTACAAGTACATTTAGACTCTTTATTTACGAGAGAATGGAGCGAAAGGTTAATAATAGATTTGTCTATTACAATGTGGACGACAAATACAAATCCACAGTATATATCTTATGGAAGGTCTAAAAAAATGTAAATGCACAGTATGTCTTGTATGAAAGGCCTAAAAGAAAAAGTAAGTTGTACAACACGTCTTATACAGAAGACCTAAACAGGTAAATGCACAGTATGTCTTGTACTAAAGATCTGAAATAGAAAAATAAATAAACAAACAAAATTTGCAATATTATTCTAAGTCTCCGTATTATTAGTCAGTGTCAAGATGACCTGAATTATTCTTTTC
Source organism: Sinotaia quadrata (assembly GCA_028829895.1). Lineage (NCBI taxonomy): Eukaryota > Metazoa > Mollusca > Gastropoda > Architaenioglossa > Viviparidae > Sinotaia > Sinotaia quadrata. The sequence goes on from CM054178.1 coordinate 91,870,040, forward strand.
ACAGTTACATAAAACGATAACAGCAAATCCTTAGTTCATTCATGAAAAGCAAATTTACATTGAATTCGAATAACTTTTTTAAAAAAGACATGAAAGAGAAGGAAACGCTTCAAGCTCTGTGCAGACATTTGACGTTTCAATACTCAAATGCCTTCTGGATGGCATTTGTTGCCATGGAAGATCTTTTGCACATATACAAATAAAATAATGTCAAACGAAGAGAAACACAGTTTTGATATACAAGACTCCACAATATTTAAAAATAAAATACGATTTACAAAGAACTGTTGTAAAATTTTTCATCAGTAGTAGCAAACTTGACATCATGCAAAGTATTTTTGCCCGAAAATGAAGTTTCCTCTTAAAAGGAATACACGTTTGCGCAGAAACACACACCATCACCACCACCACAACCACCACCACCCCGGTCCTCACACACAAATTACATGCGTGCACGCACACGTTTAGACTACAATGTCTACAATACTTGAGTTAACATTACATATTAAATTGAAAAATTGCAGGGTGACGGAGACAGATAAGATCAACATGCACAAGTGTTGCGCTAGTGTGTATCTAAACATGAAGAGTTAGCGAACTTTTTACGATGTACAGTTCTATTATTTGTTGTTTATGAAGTGATGTCTAAACATGAAGAGTTAACATTTTTTGATGCACTGTTCTGTTGTTTATGCAGTTATGTCTAAACATAAACTTTTGGTTAGGTTGAACTGTTGTGTTGTTGGTTGTTAATGCATTTTGTCCTTGTTTACGGTCCGCTTAACTATAAACTCTCAGTTTAAATAGAAATGTTCAATTATAACAGTCAACGAAAGAATCTGAAGAAGAAAAATATATATATATGCATATTTTGTTATCTATTATTATTCAACTAACAGAAACAAGAAACAAATTTTCAATCATGCAAACTTGCATGTAATATTTCACAAAAAGAAAATGCTAACTATCTTTTTTAAACCGATATAATGAGAGAAGAAAGATATTACAAATATGTCTTTATAATTCACAGAACGGTTTGTGATCATTCTTGTTGTGAAGTTCGTTTGACTGTGGAGTATGAATATATTTATGTGTGATTGTTTGTTTTATAAATATACCTATGTGAGTGCGTTTTTGCATGTACACATGTAAGTTAATGCATGTTAGTATAAATACATGTGATAGTGTGAAGATATAAAAATATAAATGTGAATGTTTGATGCCTAAATACACGTTCGAGAATGAATAGTTGTGCAAATGCATGCGTTTTGATATGTACTTGTATAAATACATGCGTGTGGATATGTACTTGTATAAATACATGCGTGTGGATATGTACTTGTATAAATACATGCGTGTGGATATATACTTGTATAAATACATGCGTGTGGATATGTACTTGTATAAATACATGCGTGTGGATATGTACTTGTATAAATACATGCGTGTGGAAGAATATTTTTATAAGTACACATTATGTGAATGTATGCTTGTATAGATAGATAGATAGATAGATAGATAGATAGATAGACCGACCGACAAACACAGATGGATGGATAGATAGATAGATAGATAGATAGATAGATAGATAGATAGATAGACAGACCGACCGACAGACACAGACAGATAGATAGATAGATAGACGGAGCGACAGACCGACCGACAGACAGACAGACACAGACTGATAGATAGATAGATAGATAGATAGAGAGAGAGAGAGAGAGAGAGAGAGAGAGAGAGAGAGAGAGAGATAGAGAGATGGATAGATAGATAGATAACAGCAATAAACGTTAGAAGTGTCACATATTCACAAATCCATGACTAACTACGTGTAAAGTGCTTGTGGCTTTTTGTGGTGTATAGACGTACCAGAGGAACGCACAGAAGTGTAATGAGCATTCTGGAATAGAATTAGATTAAATTATGTAAATGATAACATTCTGTAAAGAATCATATTTAAAAAAATAACATTTTAAACTAAATTCTCTTTCAATGATATTATTTACAAGTTTTCACGATGATTAAATTCTGTTTTGAGTAGTATTTAATTACAATTCTATCAAAGATTTTATGTGCTTAAATTCTATAAAGGATTATATTTCAATTAAATTTAATGAATGTTGCTGCCTCAGGTCAGGGTGAACAGAGTGATATTTTTTTTTTTTTGTAACGAGCACACGGCTTGGGGGTAAGGAAACTGTGTTTCAAGAGATAGAAACTGAATACAAAATGGGCCTGAGAACAGGCGCTGTCTCGTCATTAGTCAAGCATTTTGCGAACAAGCCAGTGAGAAAAATGTTATTCAGTTATGCTTTTATGTTGTCTGTGACTCAATAAACTTAAACATATTTTACAGTGTTCCAGCGATGAAATAAAATACATTTACAAATTTTCTTTTAGTTACTAAACTGATTTTAATTTTTTAAATCGAGGATATGAAATAGTGACTTTTACAATATCTGATTTATTTTTGATTGGTTTAAGAGACGTGACTTAAAGTGAGTTTACTGTTGATATTCTTACCAATCAGACTGATGTAGTACAATCAACGCGGAATGAAACGCAACTACGTCAACGAGTTGCGCTATCGTGACATTAAAACGTATCTATGCCTTCGAGTTGCGCTATCGTGACATTAAAACGTATCTATGCCTTCGAGTTGCGCTATCGTGACATTAAAACGTATCTATGCCTTCGAGTTGCGCTATCGTGACTTTTAAATGTATCTATGCCTTCGAGTTGCGCTATCGTGACTTTGAAACGTATCTATGCCTTCGAGTTGCGCTATCGTGACATTAAAACGTATCTATGCTTTCGAGTTGCGCTATCGTGACATTAAAACGTATCTATGCCTTCGAGTTGCGCTATCGTGACTTTGAAACGTATCTATGCCTTCGAGTTGCGCTATCGTGACTTTGAAACGTATCTATGCCTTCGAGTTGCGCTATCGTGACATTAAAACGTATCTATGCCTTCCAGTTGCGCTATCGTGACTTTGAAACGTAACTGTCTACGAGTTTCACAGCAAGGTAATGTCACATTATCATCTTCAAGATTTTCTACAGCAGACCAGTGCAACGTTGCCATGTCTACGAGTTTCTCGAACAGGACTTTGTTACGTTACCATCTCTACGAGTCTCACCAGTGAAGCACTAGAAGTTGCCAAATCTATGGGTTTTGCCAAATCTATGGATTTTGCCATAGAGTCCTTGTATCTTTGGAGCTCAAATGAATTTGCCTGCTAAGTGATAATTTCTTGTAATTTATTTCTTTTTTAAAACTATATTTTGCCGTTAAAGCACTGAAACATCGCCATTTAAAACTCTATCGTCAGAACACTGAATCCTAGCATTTTTATCAAAACACTCCCCACCCGTACACTGACACCTTAAAATTCGACAACGTGTTATCTGTTACTCATTGACATCTCATTGACAGAGTTAATGAACGGGAAATATGGGCAGTTTACCTGCTGTACAACTGAGACAAGATCTTGTTATTTACAAGTCTTATTCGTTTCCCAGTTAGGTAACAAAGCCTTGCCAGTTTGAAATAACGACTACAGAGCATTGTTGGCCTACACTGTCTTTTACTAGTGGCAGAGATGGCCGAGACCTCTGGGAAAAGAAGACAGACTTCAAGAGTAAGTGTTATGCACAATGAAAGACGTGATAAAAAGAAACTGGATCAAAAAACATGGCAAGCGCGAGCATATGCGAAACGCAAGTGAAACGTGCAAATTACCTAAATTAGTTTTGCATTCGCAATCAGTCAGATGCACTCGAGTAAACCGGAGTTATTTCTCGTCCATCTGGGAAGGGAAATCGATGTCCGCAGTCGCCCCATCCATGAGTGTTTCCTTTGTTTTGCGAACGATCTTGTGTAAGTCACTGGCTGACACGTCGCTATGTGACGACATCGCTTCCGAAAATCAATTCCTTTCATCCGATCACAAATAAAGAATCTAAAAACACTCTGATCTGAAGCAGAATGTTAATACATAGTATGCACCCCGTGCTGAGTGTCTTACTGTCAGACACATTTTAGATGAACAAGGTACAAGGTACAGTCTTACTGTCAGACACATTTTAGATGAACAAGGTACAAGGTACAGTCTTACTGTCAGACAGATTTTAGATGAACAAGGTACAGTCTTACTGTCAGACACAGTTTAGATGAACAAGGTACAGTCTTACTGTCAGACACATTTTAGATGAACAAGGCAAAGTAATGCGATAGAGTGGAGATTGTATGAGTAGATAATGCGATAGTGTGGAGACTGAGCAAGTAGATTATTGCGATAGGGTGGAGACTGAGCAAGTAGATTATTGCGATAGGGTGGAGACTGCGCAAGTAGATTATTGCGATAGGATGGAGACTGCGCAAGTAGATTATTGCGATAGGGTGGAGACTGCGCAAGTAGATTATTGCGATAGGGTGGAGACTGCGCGAGTAGATTATTGCGATAGGGTGGAGACTGCGCAAGTATATTATTGCGATAGGGTGGAGACTGCGCGAGTAGATTATTGCGATAGGGTGGAGACTGCGCAAGTATATTATTGCGATAGGGTGGAGACTGATTTTATACAGTAATGCTATAGGATTACGTGCACGAGTAAATTGGTGCGAATAGGTGAAAGTTACATGAATAGAGTAATGCGACAGGGTGGAGAATGTTCGAATAATGCGATAGGTTGAAGATTGTACGAGAAGAGTAATGCTAACGGATGAATCCTTCACGAGTAGAATAATGCAATATGGTTTTGTGGCAGAGTAAATTTACCTATCCCTTTTTCTAGACTTTACTGTTATATAATGTTAAATGTTAAAGTGACACGACCTTAGGCACTGCTCATATTTTTAAGTGTCAAAGATGGAAGTAAACAACTCAGATGGAGGATACCCTAAAAACTGCTGACGCAATCCAAACCAGTCCTTAATTAAATATACCTTCAAGCCACGTCATCAGACAATCCCTTATATACTCATGAAACATATTCTCAAACAGTCTTTCAAACACCTTCAAATGCGTCATTATACTCTTCCTCAATATGCCTTCAGACCACATCCTAAAACCCTTCCTCAATATGCCTTCAGACCACATCCTAAAACCCTTCCTCAATATGCCTTCAGACAATATCCTTCAATCACAGCCTCAACTGTCCACTTAATCATATCCTCAAACATACTTTCAAACGTTTCCACATAACTGTCCACTTAACTGTTTCCAAACAACTGTCTACTTAATCATATCCTCAAACACACTTTCAAACGTTTGCACATAGTCTTCAAATGTCTTCACAAACTCCCCCCAACATTCTTTCAAACACATCATCAAAAGCCCTCGAATACGATCTCAAACAGATCATCACTCTCAAGCACAAACGCAAACAAGCCCACCCACCCCACCCACCCCACCAACAACAAGTACATGCACTCTAACAGCTCCGCAAGACTTCTTTAACACGCGCATTAATTTAAATAGTCTGACACACCTCCAGCACACCCTGCAAACCATAAATACATTCTGATCCAACTCTTTCGAGCAGTTCATTAAAGGATGGTGATAATTTATTATTTTCCTTTGTGTATTAAACTTATGTTAAAAAATGGTGACTTTTCCTTTCGCAACTGCGAAGATTTGATTCTAACGGAAATAAATATTTTAAAAGCATATACTGGTACAGTGTGTGTCTTGTGTTCACGGTAAATTCCATTCAAAATTAAATGGTGCAAAACTAGAAGACGTACACCCTACTCAAGGATTTTATTGGTTTAAATCCCAATTTGTGAATGTGCGTGTTATGTGTTTGTGTACAGGAATTAGATGTGTGTGTGTGTGTGTGTGTGTGTGTGTGTGTGTGTGTGTGTGTGTGTGTGTTCTGGTAAATTTACTGTCCTTAACTCTGGCAAAACACACTGAATGCAATATACACATTGTCTTGCAGACTCCATCGAACATGTGAATAAACGGCCAATCCTGCAGAACTCGCAAGAGACAACTCCGGACTCTAGGCATCTGAAGATAACACATCGATCAAAATCAATTGTCTTTCAGGTCTGCGCCAGGGGCTTGCATTATCTGCGCGTTTCTTTACCGAGCAGACAAAAGGGAGGTGACAAAGGGATTGAACAAAGGCGAAAATTGAGTTCAAGAAACACAGAGCTGTGAGAGATGAATTGCGACGTAGGAGATATGGCTGCCGTGAGCAAGACTGCGGTGTCTCATGATTTTATCCTGTGACAAAATTATCGATACATTCAAAGGCTATTAGTGTAACATTCCACCACATCCCTCCACCCTACACTCTTTCTCTCTCTCTTTCTCTCTCTCGCGCGCAGACACATATACAAACACACTGCCAATCATAAACAAGCACGCATACTCAAGCCCGGCCTTTCTTTCGCAGTAGCTGTTACAGAGTGGCCATGCCTATTTACATGCAGGCAATACATGATTGCAAATTCCTGAGTTATTAGTAATGAAACAAACGTAAAGAAAAGTTATGTTTATATTCAATACAGAAGTGTACAGGTAAACGTTTTCTATTTATTTGTGTTTCATAATGTTCTTGTGTTCGTGTACAAGATGGAACTCCAAATTAAGATTAACATTTATTCAAGTGTCCCATGTAAAATTCAAATACTGCCTCCTTTCCATTTCCTCCTCTTCTCGGTCTGCTTTGCTTCACTCTTCTATTTATTTCTGTAATTATCTCCCCTTGTGGTAAAACCATCCATCCATCCATCCATCTATCTATCTATTCATCGATCTATCCATCTATCTATCGATCCATCCCTCCATCTATCCATCCCTCCGTCCGTCCATCTATTCATATATCCATCGATCCTTCCATCCATCCATCCATCCATCTATCTATTTATCTATCTATTAAACGTCTTTCTCTCTCTGTCTAATTTATTACGTGTCTTAGATTGTCCATCATTTAATTCTGACAGTCCCTCTCCTTTTCTCCCCAATCTTCCTTAATCTTTTTCTCCTTTTTCTCTTTCTATCTTGTATCCAAGTACAAACATTAATCTGTACGCGAATCGTTCAACCAGATATAAGCTTAAGTAATATCACTATTCAAACAAGCAAAGAAACATTTTTTCTCTCTCTCATACACAAGCACACTCACACACATGCATACACATACATATAATGCAGAAAATATGTTAGCGCGTATGTCTGTGTGATTCAAGCCTGATGAGAGAGACTGAGCTAGGAAACCGGAAGTTGCATGGATTACAGAAGTCGTGGAAAGAGACTCAATAATAATAATTTGAAGATAATAATGTTGATAATAATAATATCACAGAATTCCCCGCTAATAAAAGCAACGCTTCTTGGAAGTATCCACATTCTCCGTAAACCTGGATCCACCAGAAACTTGGTAAGATTCCGAAGTCGTGGATAAAAAGCACAATAATAATAATTCAACAATAAGAAAATGTGTATGCTGGAGACAAGATCAAAGTTGAACGGGAATATGAAAAGGGGGTTAGCCATGTCCTCAACTTAAATCTAAATGGTGCAATCAATTATTTAGCTGATTATTTTATTTGCCATACATTTAATCAGCTACATGGGGGTGGGGTGGAGGTGTTTCAGTTAGGATAACAAACGACACCAATATACTAGGAAAACCTGACAACTTTTAACAGTGAATAAAGTCCTATACTCTAACGTAGAATCAGAAAGATTCTAACCCCTTAGGTAATGGAAGATAGGGGACTCGGGTAATCCAAAGATGTTCGCGAAGGAGAGGTTATAGGTCATAGGTCATGAATAAAGTCCTATACTCTAGTAGAATCAGAAAGATTCGAACCCCTTAGGTAATGGAAGATAGAGGACTCGGGTAATCCAAAGATGTTCGTGAAGGAGAGGTCAGAGGTCTTGCTGAATACAGCAGCAGCAGCATTAAAGATGCGCATCTGACAGAAGTAATTAAACAGTGGATTATGCAAACAACCAATGAGAGCCAAGAAGACAAAACAAGCATCAACAAACAATTTAAAAACAAAACGCACTATGTATAACAACCTGTGTGTGTGTGTGTGTGTGTGTGTGTGTGTGTGTGTGAGAGAGAGAGAGAGAGAGAGAGAGAGAGAGAGAGAGAGAGAGAGAGAGAGAGAGAGAGAGAGAGAGGTGATAGGTTAGAGAGACGAAACAAAATTTCGTTAAAAACATGCATTCATCATTTATAATTTATCCGCCTTAACAAGTCTGAATTGAACAAGACAAAAGTACTGCTTAAATACGTTCTCGAGTACGTTTTTAACAAGGCAATTATTTTTGTTGTTTGTTTTTGTTCTAGGCTTAAATCTTTCTGTTCAGATATTCCGTCAGGTTTAACAAGGAACAGGTTTTCTGCGACCGAATAACCTCCCTTTAATTGCCTTCGTGTAGAAAAAATGTCTTCCATCTGTAGACATTTATCATATTAAACTTTCAGTTTGCTTATTTCACATTTAAAAATATATTCTCTATTTTCTGAATGGAGTGTTAATAAGCATTATATTTTGCACCCGACGGTTAAAGTTATTATATATTATTGAGTCATCATTTGTAATCCACTGAAATCATCTGTGACCTCATCTCCATGATCGAGAAGCGCAACAAAGCGACCTTCACACCGAGCGGAATATTTCCTTCAATAACCAACATCCTTAATTTAGCAAAAAGTATACACTCCAGCTTCTACTCATTATTTGATTTTTCTTAATTTGTTTTTTAGTACACATTCATCTCTCTATTATTTTTTATACTCACATTCACCCAATCTAAACTACAGCGTATTCTCTCCACTAATTCATTCGTTATATGTTCGTGCGGACATTGAGTTCTTTCAGGAATGATTTCTCCATTATTGTGTATTGGGTTCTTTTAGGAATGATTTCTCCATTATTGTGTATTGAGTTCTTTTAGGAATGATTTCTCCATTATTGTGTATTGAGTTCTTTTAGGAATGATTTCTCCATTATTGTGTATTGAGTTCTTTTAGGAATGATTTCTCCATTATTGTGTATTGAGTTCTTTTAGGAATGATTTCTCCATTATTGTGTATTGAGTTCTTTTAGGAATGATTTCTCCATTATTGTGTTTAAATTGCATTCTCGAAAGAATGATTTCTTCATTAGTGTGTTTATATTACATGGTTGCAGGAATGATTTCTTCATTGGTGTTTTTATAATGCGAAAGGATAGCTCAGTGAGAAATATTGTTTCTGAAAATAACGCACAGTACATGTGAATTCAACGCTTTAAACACAAAGAAACGTAACAATAATAAAAATATTTTGAAAAAGCAAAGTAAACAACTGAAAGCTATTTCTCTATGCATTTCGCCACAGAACTTGCGCTTGCAAATTATTTTAAACAAACAGACTGATGCTTAAAATAGTTTTCCCGGGCTGCGACCTTTTAACTTAAACGACTATTTCATGAGTAACTGCCCTTTGCAAATGTTACCAACAGCCAGTTCAAATGTGTGTATGATAATTAATTCTGATACATTATTAAAATATTTCTTTACATAAGGTGGTCTGCAAATGACTGAAAACACAAGCCTCGGCATTATTTCCCCCCCCCCACACCCGAAAAAAAAATCTATTTTTAATTTTTATTTTAATTGAATTAAAAATTGGAAATGAGGACTGGGAAAATGAATCACTGCCCACTTGTACTTAGGTTAAAACTTCCGCTGTTCAAGGTACCAGTCTCACTGTCATGATTCATAATTCAGATTAGTAAAGAGTAAAATCCCCAACAAAATAGTTAATAACTTAGAATTATATTTTCGTATAGTGTTGTTAAATATTTGTTTATCCTGTGCTGTTATATGCAATTAAATGAAAGATTATGTATGTGTTGTTTTTTCGTCAGGTGTGCTCTGATCGTTGACAATTAAGTCCTAAATACATTATCACAGACAAAGATAGGTACGCAGTTAAAATGAAAGATTTGTGAGTGCATGTTTGTGTATGTCAGGCGATCTTTTATCGTTGACATTTAAGCCATAAATAAACAATCACACGGATATCCAGTGTGAATTGTGAATCACTCAGCAATAATAAACAATCACATCCTCATGCCGAAAGACAAAGGTACGAACGAAACACGTTACCCAAAAGTAACTGGTCAATTTTAAAATGTTAAATATTATTTACTTGATTCAAGATTCTTAAAAGGAAAGTCTAGTTATGATGCGTGTTAGAGTGTACTGGAGGGTGTATGTGCGTGTATATGCGTGAGAGAGTGTACTGGAGTGTGTATATGCGTGTGCCTAGATTGGTGGGATTTTGTACACGAATAATTTCCTTTATATTTCTTTCTGTTCCTTTTTCTTTCTCTTCTTTTCACAGTAATTATATTTAGCCAGTGTATATCTGGACTAGTATCTATTAAACCAATCAAGTTATGGCCCCTGACTCTTAACCGATTCCAAACACTCTTTTCTTACCCTTTCTCTTAAAAAGGTCAAAAGGTCACCTATAAATAAACGGAAACACAAATGTGCACGAACGTATTTTTGTTCACATTTCGTTCTGCATGGAAAGATGTTTTACTTGAACAACTACTTCTACAACTTATTTTTTGACTTCGTAGGCCAGCTATTTATGCAAACTGTTAAGGCAAACCAAGTAGGTAAACTGTTCAGATAACTACTTATGCAAAGCGTTCAGGAAAGCTATTTAGGCAAACTGTTCAGGCAAACAATTTAGGTACACTGCTCAGATAACTATTTAGGCAAACAATTTATGTAAACTGTTCAGGAAAACTATTAATGCAAACTGTTCTGGCAAACTATTTATGCAATCTGTTCAGGAAAAAACTATTTATGCAAACTGTTCAGGAAAAAAACTATTAATGCAAACTGTTCTGGCAAACTTTTCATAAAAAATCTATTTATGCAAATTGTTCAGGCAAACTATTTCGGTAAACTAGTGCTTATGGAAAATCTAAGATTAGGGAACTAAGAACACGGCTGGTAAATAACGGAAACAAATTTTAAATTAAAGTTCTGGCTGGAAAAAAATTAATAAGCTTTAATTCGACCGTACGTAGCAATAATAAAACCTGTCTGTGAAAATTCAGAAACACTGTTGTGCGGAGGAAATTTACCTATCCCAATTTCTATACTTATTAATTATTTCTTTGTTGCCAATGTTAACGTAACCCGACATTGCAAACTTCTTATGGTGATATTTTTGGAGTAAAGAACTCAGTTGGATAATAAGCTAGTAGTTTTTACTATCCAACGGTTAAGATTTATAAGAACGAGACCAGCCAATGGGCTGCGATCAAATTTTGCCTGTTGAGAAAAAAATGTATTCTCTAATCACTTTGAATGTGGTGTGAAGTCCGGTCATGAAAGGCGGCCATTAGCGTATTGGTGAGTTAACTGACTGAGAGAGAATGGACTTTGCGTTGTATGTAGAGATGTATTATGTGAGTAGACTATTACTTCTACAATTGTGAATTATGATGCTTGTATGTTATATGTTACACACATGAATTGTTTCTAGTGAAAACGTTCATAAACTATCATGTTGTATTTATTATGCTGTTTGCGGGTATCTAGCCAATAAATGTTGTTGCAGGAAACTGTAAGTTGAGAATTGAATGTAAGAAAGAATGGAGCTGAAGATGAATAAACTTGAAAACTTAGATTTGTTCCCTATCTATATTTTACAGGGAAGAAGCATGCTTTATTTTTTAAATTCTAGAATCTATGGAATTTCTAAAATTTCCCATTTTAATGATTTATAAACCGCTACGACGGTGGTAGATTCGAGAAGTTTGTATGTTTGTAAGTGTAAAGATACGAGAAGTTTGTATGTTTGTAAGTGTAAAGATACGAGAAGTTTGTATGTTTGTAAGTGTAAAGATACGATGTACTCTGTTAATGTATAACAGCAAAGAATGCTCAACTACGTCATAGAATTTCTGGTTTAATGAAGTTACTGGAAATTGCTACATTGTTGTTCCACTTGAGGGAACTAACATGGCGGAGTGCCAAGATTAGTCTCGAGAAAACAACTGGGGTGCATGCTAGAGAAAACCGTGAAGAATTGATAATTCTATCATGAACAATAAACTTGTGACATTATTATGAAAGCACAGGAAAGACTAATTGCAGCATCATCTTGCCAATGTACAAACTATTATCGCTTATCTCTCACTAACTCTGTCTCTGATAAGAATTATCCTGTGATTTATATTGACACTTATCTGTTGAATTGTGTGTTAGGATATATGACTGTATATGCATTGAAATTATTCGAGCGTGGTTTCATAGAAATATGGATGTCAAATAATCTTTTCATTGTATTTGTTATTTGTATATTTGAATGTTGATTTAATAAATTTATTGACCTTCCAACACATATGTTGGAGAGATAATGGGTGGATGGGGGTTCGCTAAATATAGATTAAAGAATTATCATCTCTGGTAAGAAGTTCTCTTCCTACAGAAATATTAAGTGACTGTAAATGTTTGTCTTTAACGTTTTCGAAAGAGAGAAAATGTTTACAGCGCCTGCATATCCGCTAAGTGAGAGAGACGAGTGGTGTATTCTGGAGAATTATTAATAACAAAAATTAAGATTCTTATCACTAGTAATTAGTTATGTATAATTAATAATAATCATAACCAATAACTAGGGTGGCGTTGTGTCACATACGGATTTACACAGTTCAGCGTTTCTTTAGCCAACTGCGCTTACTAACATTTCTAAAGATAGCACTGTATCAAGAAAAAATAAGTTAAAAAACATTAATTAAACATGATTTTATGGGACTTCCAACGATTATTAATTCCAACACCTCTGACATTAGAATTAAAACCAAAGTATATTGTTATCTATCAAAGATATGCAAATAAACCCCCTCGCTCATACTTACGCACACACACATACACGCACACACTCATGAGGATGCGAGCTCTCAAACACACATACACACGAGGATGTACACACATATATACACAAACACACATACACACGAGGATGTACACACACATATATACACAAACACACATGAGGTTGCACACCCACACATACATACACACACGAGGCTGCACATACACACATAGGTAGGCCTACTCACACAAATACGAGTATGCACACGCACACACATATATAGGCTTACTCACACACACAGAGGTCTACTCAGACACACACACACACACAAGGATGCACACATAGATCTACACACGCACACGAGGATGCACACACATATAGATCTACTCACACACGCACAAACACGAGGATGCACACACACACAGATCTACACACACACACACACCTACTCACACATACGAGGATGCACACACAAAGATCAACTCACACACACGAGGATGCACGCACACACAGATCTACTCACACACGAGGATGCACACACACATAGATCTACTCATACACACACGAAGATGCACACACACACACACCGATCTACTCATACACACACGAGGATGCACACACACACGAGGATGCACACACACACACACACACACACACACACACACACACACACACACACACACACACACACCTACTCACACACATACGAAGCCCCACGCACATTTTACATACACAATCATCCCAGTCCAGGTTTAGACGTACTGACAGAAACACTGAGAAAAATCTCGCAAGCACATATCACATTTTAAAAATATTAATTGGTGCAGACAGACAGAGAAATACAGGAAAATATTTACAAATCTGGTCTCTGTCTTTTTCTCAACATAATTATGTATCGTTTTCTGCCTGATTGTCTCACTGTCTGTCTCTGCGTTAATTTTTCTCTCTCCCCGTTTCTTTTCTGTCTGTATTTTTTTTCTCTCTCACTAGCTATTTTTCGTAAATAATCCTTCCGTTTTAAAGGCAGGCATTTGATATATGTGGAGCCGACGAATAATAAATGTCGCTCTTTGACTACATGTTATACTTTTTATTAAAGACGTGATGTTTTACAGGATGTGCACTTTAATATTTATGTGTGTGTGTGTGTGTGTGCACGTCATCTTAAGATGACGGAATTGGTACGAATTACAATCCAGCACGTGTTAGTCATTTAGCTACATGTGACTACGTACCACTGCTGGAGGCAGCATTTTCACGCTTCCGAGAGAAAGTGAATCAGCATTGTGTTAGTTTCTTCCCTCATTAAAAGAAAAAATCCAGCTCTTACCGTTTTTTCCTTTTTCATTCTCTTTGTTAAAAAAAGGCAAAAAAAACCCCAAAACAACCCAACCCTATCATCCCAAAAGTGTGCAGTGTAATGTATATTCCTGCCCCTTTAGTTTTTTTGCATGCAAATCTGTTGCTAAGTTTCAAACCTCGACTTTTCAGGGAGAACACCCAAGAGACTAGACACAATGGTGACCACAAATGGTGGTGTCAGAAGAAGGAAATAGCACCGCCATTTTGTTAAGAGTGCAAATGCTCTGTCAGTTAATCACTATGAATTGTGATTTGTAAGGCATTACATTTGATTCTGTCAACTTACAATAACGTTTCTGATTGTTGTGGGCGTTACATTTGTTGTGTCAACTTACAATAACGTTTCTGATTGTTTACTCCAACAGCTATATGCATTGATTGCATAAAAAAGAACACAACATATTGTTATTCTGAAGCAACACTTCCGAGCGGTTAACAGTCTGTATGAGATTTACACAACTATTGCTTTTCTTTTAAAATACTGTTGTGTAAGTAGGTGTTTTAATTTTAAATGTGAGTGTGTAGTTGTGTGTTTGGGTTGTGCGTGGTCGCATGTGAGTTTATGTGAGCCGCGTGTCACATGCGCGTGTCGAGTGTGAGTGCATGTGCTTGTATTATTGCGTTTATGTGTTGTCGTGTTTGTGTGTATTGTGCATATGTGAACATGTGCGGGGTTGTGTTGTTGTGAGTAAGGGCGTGTATGGAGTGTGAGAGTGTGTTTGTAATATTTTGTTTATGTGCGAACATTTGCGGATTTATGTGTCGAGTATGTACATGCGTGTATCTCGTGTGCTTGTGTAAATGTGTGATCATGTTTGTGTGTGTATATATGTTGTGTACGGTTGTGTGTGGTGTGTGTGGTTGTATATATATATGTGTGTGTGGTTTTTTATGTGTGCATTGTCGTTGGATGGTCATGAGAGTGTGTGGGTGTTTGTGCAACTGTGTGTATACGTGCGTAGTCGAGTGTATTTGCATGTATGTAGTCGTGTGTGTGTGTGTGTGTGTGTGTGTGCGCGCGCGCCTCTATGAGAGAAGTTTCTTTAATGTGGCTATTTAGCAACCTATTAATTTTCCTCTCAAGAAGTTGGGAACATTTAAAAAATTATTTTGTCGACATAAAGGTTGTAGCTACTTGCTGCCTACCTTATCGCGTGCAAACACTGTTGAGATGCTTGATAACTAACAACTGTTTCCTCTACACGTATAGAACACGTCAGAGATAACGTTCTTCAAAAAGCACATCGTTTTACGAATGACAAATTGACAAAGCAAGGCATTTAGCAAGCAATGAAGTACCTCCGCCCTGTACTAAGTTTGAATGTACAATTTGCCTAGGTTGGTCAGTTATAATTGTCCAGGTTGAGTTAGGCAAATATCAATCCTAAATACAATTAATGTGACAGAAATATATATATTTTTTTTATTATCGAACAGCTTTAATAGAAAAATAGAGAGTCTCTCTACAGTGTACGAAGAATTTAACGGATTTTTTGATGAAGCTAAGACGCCATAACTATTATTTTAAGACCGTCACAACTCTCTTCGTCAGTCTGCTTCTCAATTAATTAAACAAAACATGCGATCAGCAATATGCCATCTTTATTCACACGCGCGCACACACTCACTCACACCCCCCCACACCCACACCACACACCCACACACAACACACACAACACACACACAACACACACACAGCACACACACAACACACAAAATAAAAACGACAACAAAAAAGTTTAAAATTACTACTGTTGTTTAAAATGTGATAAATTAAACAACGACAATAAAAAGTTTAAAATTACTACTGTTGTTTAAGATGTGATAAATTAAAAAACGACAATAAAAAGTTTAAAATTACCACTGTTGTTTAAAATGTGATAAATTAAACGACAATAAAAAGTTTAAAATTACCACTGTTTTTTAAAATGTGATAAATTAAACAACGACAATAAAAAGTTTAAAAATATTGCTGTTGTTTAAAATGTGATAAATTAAACACAGACAAAAACAATTTAAAATGTGATAAATTAAACAACGACACGAGAGGCACATACAGAAAATGTGATATTCATCTAACATTACAATGAGTGTGTGTTGTTACTTTGTTGCATGCTAGTGTATACATATATAATACACATGTGCGCTCGTATGTGTGTTTATGTATATATGTGTATTGTGCATGCATGTGTGTGTACCTGTGCGCGTGCGTGTATTTATGTGTGCAATATGCATGCATATACGTTTGAGTATGTGCGTGTGTGCGTGCGCGCGCATGTGTGTGTGTGTTGAGAAGATTGTTAGCTAAATAATATGGTAGAAAAATCACTAGCAATTGAAAACAAAATACCTCTGCCCACTAGTACCTAATTCTCTATTCTAAAAAAAAAAAAAAAAATTCTTTTTGAAAAGTCCCACCGAATGATTGAACATTACCCTCGACCTGTGTGTCATGCCCGTCATGCAATGCGCACACGAGCACCAGTTGGACTGTCACGTCAAGTGAGAGCGAGAGGTTTTCTTTTTTGTCGACGTATTTATAAAGTGAGGACATTAAAAAAAAAAAATCACTTCCTGCAAGCCATAACTGCCTACATCAACTTCTCCCTACTCTTTCCAACCTCCTGAAAAAAATAACTAAAATGGTGGCAATGGTGCCTCTTGCAATTCCGACGCTTTCTAATCAGACCCTGGGGACACATTTTGCAGAAGCGCAATTTTAGCACGACCTCAATTTTATTATTTTTCTACCGATTTTCTTTTCTTTTCTCTAAAAAAAATGTATTATTTAGTAATAACCCGGGAATTCGCGCCAGTGTTCGAAAAATATTCCATAATAAGGGTATGGTTCTGTGTCATGATTTGCATAATGAATAGCTTAACATTTTGCTGGCTTAAATTGAAAATAAATAAAACATTTGTTTTCTTTAGTATTTTCCAAACGCTAGTCAGTAAGGCCGTCAGGGATTCTAGAGGCATTTGATTTTTTTTTTTTTTTACAAATTTCATATAATGATAGTGGTTAATTGTAATCTTCTCATTGATTTTCTTGTGTCGTGTACTCAGATATACAGAACAATACAATACATTGGACGGTTTTCTTGTGTCGAATACACAGATATTTAGAACAGAACAATGCATCGGACGGTTTTCTTGTGTCGAGTACTTAAATATTCAGAATAGTATAATGCATCGGACGGTTTTCTTGTGTCGTGTACTCATTATTCAGAACATTACAATGCATCGGACGGTTTTCTTGTGTCGTGTACTCATTATTCAGAACATTACAATGCATCGGACGGTTTTCATAAATCCCGTGAGACCTCTTACAATAAATTAGTTGATTTTTTCTTACAAGATCAATAAAGCCATTACAGTCACACCTACAAACTGCACGCATAAACACTCACACGCAATTAGATTAAAGATGAAAGATATTTTATAAAAAAAACACAAAACTTATCGATATTTTGTAACTGGTCATTGCGCTAACGTGACAGCGCGCCCAACATCTTCAACAGAAAGATGTAATTTATTCCCGTGGATGTTATTACTAATAATGCATCATCTATTAGTCTATTGCCCTGGATGTTACTACAAATAATTCATCAACTATTAGTCTATTGCCCTGGATGTTATTACTAATAATGCATCATCTATTAGTCTATTGCCCTGGATGTTATTACTAATAATGCATCATCTATTAGTCTATTGCCCTGGATGTTATTACTAATAATGCATCATCTATTAGTCTATTGCCCTGGATGTTATTACTAATAATGCATCATCTATTAGTCTATTGCCCTGGATGTTATTATTAATAATGCATCATCTATTAGTCTATTGCCCTGGATGTTATTACTAATAATGCATCATCTATTAGTCTATTCTCGTGGATGTTACTACAAATAATGCATCATCTATTAGTCTATTCTCGTGGATGTTACTACAAATAATGCATCATCTATTAGTCTATTCTCGTGGATGTTACTACAAATAATGCATCATCTATTAGTCTATTGCCATGGATGTTACTACAAATAATTCATCAACTATTAGTCTATTGCCCTGGTCAATGGTAACTGGTACATTAATACCATTGCATGACTAGTACGTGTTCACCTCTTTGCATGACTATGTTCACTTCTGTGCACAAGAATAAAGTATATGTTCACCTCTTTGCATGACTATGTTCACTTCTGTGCACAACAATAAAGTATATGTTCACCTCTCTGCGCAACATTAAAGACAAAAGAGAGTAAGTATAATTATCTAACTGCACGATCAATGGCAATATATAATTTAAATAACTGGCAATAATAATTTAACCTTTTATGTATAACAATAAAGGCAACATGTATAATAACATCATTATATGGCCACTGGCAATATATAATTTAAATAACTGGCAATAATAATTTAACCTTTTATGTATAACAATAAAGGCAACATGTATAATAACATCATTATATGGCCACTGGCAATATATAATTTAACCTTTTATGCATAACAATAAAGGCAACATGTATAATAACCTCACTGCACAACAACTGGCAAATCTATGTTAATTTCACTGTTCGGGCAACGACAACATACACGTTAACCTCTTCAGCAGACTAATAGCAACATGTACATTAATATCATCGTACAGCTTTTAGCAAAAATGGATAATAACCTCACTGCAATGTACAACAAGAAACAAATATGGGTATAATCCTCATTGCATTGTGCAATAATAAAGCAAATTTAGAAACTAACCTCATTGTATTATGCAATAAGAAAATATAGACATTAACCTTACTGCACTGTACAATAATAAGGAAGTATGGATACTAACCTCACTGCAATGTACAACAATAACTAATAGAAATTATAAATTAACCCACTGTATGATCAACGGAAACAAAATGTCTTGACACAGCCACTGGCAAATACACTCATTAACTTTACTCACGATACGCAGTGGCAACATATGCATTAACCACTTTGTGCAAAAGTGGTGAATACATTTGTAAAATTCAGAAATAGCACGAACAATAACCTCTTTGCACAGTCATAAAAGGCTCATCTCTTGTACAAGCATTGGCACATTCTTTTAAAATTTCATTTTACCACTAACGGTAACATGCTCGATATCCTCTTTGCACACGCAATGGCAAATTGATATTAACCTCATTCGTTCGACACGCGCGAACGCGCACGTGCGTGTGTGTGTGTGTGTGTGTGTGTGTGTGTGTGTGTGTGTGTGTACGTTATTCAAACTCTTAGTGCTATCAATGATAAAAGGAATATCTGTGTACTGTGTGCCCAAATTAAAAGCGGTGATAATAGATTTATTACACTATTTGACGCCATCCTTTGAAATAACTTGTGAGACATCTTCGCAGTGACACCTTAAGTTCAGAAACTGAGCGGCACACTGCTCAGACATTAATTAGCAAACACTCCTAATACTAGACAGACTAATTCCGGACATTAATTAGCAAACACTCCTAATACTAGACAGACTAATTCCGGACGCTATTCCGGACGCAAGCCTACTGAGAGTATGAGTATTAACAAACACTAGTTTCCTAACACCTATACTGTAGTTCTGGATTATGTTTTAGATTGTTTAAAAAGGACTATTTTAATTTTATTCTTTTTTTAAAAAAAACCCTCTGCTTTTGTTTCTCTCTACATGCAACATACCTGTAGCAGTGACCAGCAAAGCTATTCAAAGAGTACGTTTCCTGAAACCACTGGCTGACCACGAGCACTGACCACGACTATCCATGTCGCGCGTACACCACACGTACGTCAGAGTTGGACTGGCGCCCGGACCGACTGAAGGGGGCGCGCTACAGCACGGTGTACGCTCGCGCTGTTGCCAGTCCCACAAAGCTCATGCTCTATCCATCTCAATCGCGCATCCTCCGGTCCGCCCGCCATTACTCCCGAGCAGCTACTAGTCGAGTCAAGGATAGAACGAACACACACACACACACACACACACACACACACACACACACAAATATCATTGGTAATAATCTTTCTTTTTTCTCCACTTCTTTCGCGCCACCAATGACTGTAGGAATGTTTATAGTTAATGGTTACAGGAGTTCATGTTTTTGAGAGTTTTCCTTGTTTTTCTTTTCTGGTTTGTGTGTGTGTGTGTGTGTGTGTGTGTGTGTGTGTGTTTTATTTTCGTTAGAAAACGAATGAAAATTAAAATAAAATTTGGTGAGGCTGCATGCCATCGCTGTGTCACTAGTTGTGACACATGCTTATCAAATTGAGACGAAGTCTTTGGTAGACAGATACACGGACGGACGAACAGACAGACAGATAAACGTACGTACGGACGGATGGATGGATAGATAGATAGAGAAATAAAAACATAGAGAAGGGAAAAGGAAAGTCAGAGATCGAAGAAAGAAGAGAATGAGAGACAGAACAATAGGTCAACAGAAATACAGAGAAAAATAAAAACAGAGAGAAGACGAAAAGGAAAATCAGAGAGTGAGAGAAAGTAGAGAATGAGATTAGTTTGAGAGACTGACACAAGGAAATAAAGTAAAACAAAGAGAAGGAGAAACGGAATGGGTGAATAATGTTTGAAGCAAATTAAAGCAAGATATTTAAATTGTGTAAAAATAAAGGGAGGGAATCATAAAATATTTGCACAAAGTGAAAAGTTCCAAGCAAAGAAAGAAAGAAGAAAAAAGGTTACTAATCCAATGATCCTATTACCAATATGTCACGCTTCAACACGCGACAAGTAAGTAATTGCAAAACGAATCGCTACAGGGTAAGTGCACACACAAATAAATTAAAGCATAAAATGAAACTGTTCAGGTGATTCCCAGAACGGGCTAACTGGAAAGTTAGACCTGCTGCCAAAGCTAGTCTGATTTGACTACAAGATGTACTCTGTTCTGGAACATAGCTTCGAAGTCTTCATTACAAAATTACCATTTTAGTCAGCACTGAATCTACAGGGTCGATAAATTTTGAACATGAAATGTTAAATCATGTACTATAAAACAAAGAAGAGGAGAGTGGGGGATAAAGAGAGATGGAGATAAGGGAGTAGACGAAGAGAAAAAAGATGGAGGGGGTGGTGGTGAATGAGTGAGTAGAGAGAGAGACAGAGAAAAAATACAACTGGCGTGGGAGTCAGAGAGAGAGAGAGAAGGAGACAAAGAACCAGAAGTGTGAGAGAGTGATTTGAGGGAGAGAGAAAGAGAGAGGAAGGGAGCGAGAAAGAAAAAGAGTGTTAGAGAAAATTAGTCTGTAAGGGAGAACGTGAATGAGAGAGGGGATAGAGAGAGAGACAGACAGATAGAGAGACAGACTGACAGACAGACAGAGAGAAACTAAGGTAAATTCATGGCAAAACAAAACTCTTGCCAGTTTGAAGATAACTTTACATGCATCAGTAGATTGTGCATATTATTTCTTAATGTCTAGAACCATGTAGTATTTATTTTTCTCACTCCCCTTCAGTTAGTTTTCTTTTTCTTGGTAACCTTTGTTTTTCTTGTTAACCTTTCTTTTGCCCATTAGCCAAAGTTGTCCCCCAAACCCACTTTTCCTGGTTATTTATTTTTCTTCTGATTATTTACACCAGTCATCAAATAAACTCGGCGTCAGCGTTGACAAGACAGATTTTTGTACGACGGGCAATAATAGTTAAAAACTAAGCATTACTTGCTTGCATCATTTCCATTCTACATCAATACAAGAGCGGTGAAACCGTGTCGCTGTAAAGTAAATCAAATATTGCTTGTACTTGCCTACAGCTATTCCATTATTACAGAGGAATAAATCCAATTAAAATCTAAGTGCTATGAACTCAAACAAAATATTAAGTACATATATGTAACTGCCTACATGAATTCCAAATGTTAGGCCAGAATATAACATTGGTTAAAACTGGCGTTATGTGATTAAAAAACAAAACAACCCTGCAATATTATTCTCTAAAAGTCCATTTGTGTACAACAACATGGGGCAAAATTAGCAGAGCTGCGTGGAGTGGTTTGAAATATTAGTTGACTATAATTTAATTTGTTCCATCAGAAAACAAATTCAGGATCAAGATATGGCGTTCAAGAACGAGAACATAATATGCCATGTGATGAAAACAGCTTTGCTAGTATGTCACGACAACAGGTCAAAGCGCGAAGCGTCAAGCACTTGTCTGCAGCATTTCATTGTTATATATAATGCAAAAAGAAATGTGTAGAATTACTACAAAGCATTATATGTCTATACCTATTCCACACCATAACACCAACATGTGAAAACCATGACGACACAGGAAAAAAAGAATGCAACAACAACAACAACAACAACAAAATAATGAATCTCAACAGTTCCAGAGCAAAAATAATTATTATTACGTTCAGAGTTTGTGATAGATTTCAATGTGCAGTTTTCGTCTATTTGCTTGCTCTGTTGCATTCTGTGACACAACGCCATCCTAGTTATTGGTCATGATTATTATTAATCATCAGTAACTAATTACAAGTGATGAGAATCTTTATCTTAATCTTAGTGTTATTAATATTTTTCCAGAAGACACCATTCGTCTCTCTCCCTTAGCGGATATGCGGGGTCTGTAAACATTTTCTCTCTTCCACAACATTAAAGACAAACATTTACAATATTTCTGGAAAACGTCTTATCAAAGGAGAAGATAAATCCATCTTTAATCTATATTTAGCGAGCCCCCTCCACTCACTATCTCTCCAACATTGTTATCAATATGTGTAAGAAGGTCAATCAATTTAACAAGAAATTTATTAAATCAACATTTAAATATAAATATAACAAATACAATGAAAAGATTATTTGACAACAATATTTCCACGAAACCAAATTCGAATAATTTGAATGCTTATACACTCTTATATACTAACACATAATTCAGCAATCAGATTAGTATCAATATAAATCACAAAATAATTCTTATCATAGAACTGAAATGGAGTTATAGAGAAAAGAGCCATAATTTATAGTTTGTACATAAACATGTCTAGAAGATGCCATGTCTTTTGCACGCATTTGTAACAATGTCAAAGTTTATTGTTCACAATAGAATTGTCAATACTTCACATGTTCCTCTAGCATGCTGTAGACAGAATGTTCCTCTAGCATTCTGTAGACAGAATGTTCCTCTAGCATGCTGTAGACAGAATGTTCCTCTAGCATGCTGTAGACAGAATGTTCCTCTAGCATGCTGTAGACAGAATGTTCCTCTAGCATGCTGTAGACAGAATGTTCCTCTAGCATGCTGTAGACAGAATGTTCCTCTAGCATGCTGTAGATAGAATGTTCCACGAGCTGCTGTTCTCTTTTGAGACTAATCTGGGCGCTCCTTTACCATTTTAGTTCCCTAAGGCATAACAACATTATAGCAATTTCCAGTAACTTCCTTATACCAGAAATTCATCATGTAGTCGAGCATTCCTTGCCATCATACATTAAAAGAGTGCAGTGTATCCTTACGCTTACACCATACATTAAAAGAGTGCAGTGTATCCTTACGCTTACATGCTGTGGTAGAGACTTCTCGAATCTAGCACGGTCACAATGGTTTATAAATCAATAAACAGGGAAATTCTAGAAATTCACGAATGAAGGCTTCTTCCTCCTCCCTGTAAAATATAATCTGGGAACAAACGCTAAGATTTCCAGTTTATCATCTCTACTAATCTCAGTTCTTTCTTACATTCCAGCATCGACTTATTGTTTCCTGCAATGATATTTATTAGCCCGATACAGCATACTATTATGAACATGTTCACTAGAAACAAAGTCACGTGTTTAGCATACTACATATAAGCATCATAATTCACAATTTGTAGAAATAATAGTTTACTCACATAATACATCTCTACATAAAATGCAAGTATATATCAAAAGCAATAAACATTTCTAAACCCATTCTCTTTCAATCAATCAGTTAACTCACCATTAAGCTAATGGCTGCATTTCATGACGAGACTTCAGCCACACCCTATTCAAAGTGATTAGATAATAGAATTATTTCAGTAGGTCAACTTTGATCTCAGCCCAGTGGCTGGTCTCGTTCTTGTAAATCTTAAACATTGGATAGTAAAAACAACTCACCCAATTAAGACCGGTTTATATTACATCAGCAAGTTCTAGCACATTCTCTACCTGAGTTATTTAATCCAACTCTGACCCAAGAAATACCATCCTAAGCAGTGCCCAAGGTCGGGCCACCTTAACAGGCAAAAAAATATAAAAATAGGGACTAACATATCTGCTCTGTCATAAATTCATTTTACAGTGTTGTGTAAGTGTGAAAACCTTTACTGACAACTCGTACTTGTAAAGGTAACTTAACACCAAACAGGCGAGTAAACAAGTATTGATTGGAAGGATGTGCTCACTCCTCTTTGTCCTCTTGAAAACGTAATATTAGGAAATCTCCAGAAATACAGTAACAGGGCTCGGGATTGGTGGTGGTCATAGTGGTGGCTTGATTTGATTTATTTATTTTGTGCGCTCACATCAACATTGCAGAGTCGAAAAACACCTAGAGAAACACGTAATGTTTGTTTGACAAGGGAATATTTGCGTGTCAAATCTTTTGTTCTCCTGAATTATACATGTTCTTTAATGAAAGCTTGCTGGTCTGCCAAACTTGAAGCACTTAATTATAGATATGCAAACGTTTGCTGTTCAGTATTTATAACTCTTTCGTTGTCACTTGTGAATAATAAATGGCTTGTATGGGGGAGCCACATCTTTAGGTCGTGATCACATTTACAGTATCACGCTGGTGGGGTTTTGTTTTGTGGTGCGTCTGCCTGTTCGTTCGTTAGTGTGTGGGAATTTGCAATTATAAGAACCAATACAAAAGGGCAATAACCCTCATGTTTCTTCTTCTTTTATAACAGAGCGCGTAAATGAATTTCATTATCGATCGTTCCTGTACTCCAATCATAATGGTACAGCAATATGTGTGCAAGTAATAAAAAGGGTATATTAAGGTTGCTGCAGTTTAGTTGTGGTATGGGGTGGGGTGGGTTGGGGTTAGAAATAAAAACTCAGAAAAAAGTTACAACAGTTTCGTGCAACCTTACTGGGAATCCAGTGTTCTCGATAGGAACTCCATTACGCCGAAAACGCGTATGAACAATGCATCTTAATTATGTCCCGCATCGCGAGTAGCACCCAGAGGACTAGTGTATTTGAATTTTGCATGCAAATGATGAGCGTATGGCACTGTTGGGACCAGATGATTTGGTAAGCTTAAAAGCCTCTCCCTCCCCCTACTACCCTTCCTATTACCAGTGCAGGACTTGCATTTCAGATCTCTGTTCTCATCAGCAGGAGCCGGAATTGATAATGAGCTGCGAGTGCTGACAGGAAAACAGACCAATAATACTAACAGTTACAAACACACATTGCAACAAGGAAAACAGACCAATAATACTAACAATTACAAACACACATTGCAACAAGGAAAACAGACCAATA
Source organism: Sinotaia quadrata (assembly GCA_028829895.1). Taxonomy (NCBI): domain Eukaryota; kingdom Metazoa; phylum Mollusca; class Gastropoda; order Architaenioglossa; family Viviparidae; genus Sinotaia; species Sinotaia quadrata. The sequence continues at coordinate 91,895,767 of CM054178.1, forward strand.
ATACTAACAATTACAAACACACATTGCAACAGGGAAAACTGATCAATAATACTAACAATTACAAACACACGTTGCAACAGGGAAAACAGACCAATAATACTAACAGTTACAAACACACACATTTAAATAATCACGAACTCACGGGTACACTGCTACAAACACATAATTGCTTTGCATAAATATACAACGTTTTTGACATCGACAAATCCGGGAAGAGCCACAAGAATCTATAGAGTTATAAACACGTACATGAATAATATATATATATATATATATGTGTGTGTGTGTGTGTGTGTCCATTAGGATAATTACCATGAACAAAAATGAACAGAAGTATCGATGGGTCTTTACCAGTTAATATGCGCGGGGTGAGCCCTCGGCACTTTAATCACTTTCAGCAACAATTTCAAATTTATGCCAGTCCAACATTAGGCTTCTTTCTTAGAATTATTGCCGTTCATGATGTCTGTGAGTTCTGCATATTACAAGTCCCTTGGGACGGTCACTTCCAAAGAATGAAAAGCAAAAAAAGCAACAACAACCAAAACAAAAATCATCGCGGCGAAATATTACCGAAGGAGAAAGTACAATTACTTGAAGGAACCACGACAGACAGGCACACAATTGCTCTACACTGATCCTGTCCCAGTAGAACTATACATCAAAAAGCAACTCCTTTCATCGTTTAATCAAAGCTCTTTGACCCTAAAGGATGGCAAGGGTCCATGATATATCAAAACGTCCCGCATGGTCTCTACGTCCGTCCCGGACCCGCGGAGCATTCAAATCATCAGTCGTTACCCTGTTGCAGTTGCTTGCATAACGGTGTGCACCTCTCTTCGGAGCTTCGTGGCAAAATGGTCTTCTGGCCGTCACTACCTCTCAGTCGGTCAAATTCATGTTTTTTATATATATATATGTATACGTCACTGTCAAATTCCTATAAACAAGGTTCAGTACAATGCTGCCTTGCAGACACATAAGGATGTTGACGTCACTGTAAAATTCCTATAAACATGAAAACGTTCAGGACAATGCTGCCTTGCAGACACATAAGGATGTTGACGTCACTGTCAAATTCCTATAAACATGTAAGCGTTTAGGACAACGCTGCCATATAGATACATAGTAAGATGTAGGTCACTAAATGTCAAATTCCTGTAAACATGTAAATGTACTGCCTTATAGACACATAAGAAGATGTATACGTCACACAAATTCCTGTAAACATGTAAATTTTCAGGACAATACTACCATATACACGTCACTAGCAGTGAAATTCCCTGTAAACATGTAAACATTTAGGACAATGCTGCCTTATAAGGAGATGTAAACGTCACTAATACACAAACGTTTTAAATTTAAAACGGAAGAAATTAGCTCCAATCAAGACCCAAACGAAGCTACTGCTACTCCACAGAAAGTAAATACCCTACACAGAAGGTAAACTATTTCGAAAACGCCTAAAAAGATTCGTGCATGTGTGTGTGTGTGTGTGTGTGTGTGTGCGAGTGTTTGTGTATGTGTGTGTGTGTGTGGTGAGGGTCTAATATTTTGTTTCGTATTGCATGACGTCTATTTTGTAAGAATACCTACGTATTCTACGTGACAGAGTACGAGCTGATTTGCTGTATTATGACAAAATATAATCATGCATTGTGCATTATTCCTCCAAAATTCATCTGCGGAGAGAGCTCCAATTCTTGTCTACTAAATTGTATGCATTTTGTATACCGAAAACCACCACAGCCCTTACAATGAAGCTCCATCTTGCTTACATCTCAATGCCATTTTGTAGCTCTCTATTGCAACCCTGTTGTGCGCTTCCCTAGTCTGAAACCAAGTTGTTCAGTAGTCGTAACTGAGTACGAAATGTTCTTCACGAATCTTCAGTAGTCCAGACCGAATCCGTGAAGTCAGACTTCTACAAGTGCGATTGACGTGTGGCTGAGCACTCGATGCTTTACGTAGTAATCCGGTTCACACACTAGTAGGAGGCAATTTCCGATTTCATGCAGTGGGTGTGTCGGCAAACATTCTTGGCATTCGCTGTCCTAAAGCGGCACTTTAATTCCATAAACCAACGATTATTTCCATCTCCTGAAGTTATGCCACTGACCAATGACTCAATCGGAACTCTAGGGTGTAAATCAGTCCCACTCTCTGCATAAAATCAATATTCAGCAAAGACCGATAACTCTCTCTCTCTCACACACACACACATTCAAAAGTGGACCGCCCTTGGTGGGGTTCACCTCAATTAGCTTTCATCGAGACCGGCGTCTATTCAAACCAATAAAGTTCTCACTATGATGCGAGGTGTAATGTGCACGGGTGTCAGTTTTAGCAACGGCTGGAGGTGTTCGCAGTCGTGTTGTTTTGACAACGAATGGATTGTTCAAGGACTCATACACACGTTGTTTTAATAACGATTGAGGTGTTCAGAGATGCATAGATTTACAACGGCTGAAGTGTTCATAGACGTACAGTCTAACAACGAAATAACTTTTAATAGAAGTAAAGTTTAACAGCAAACGTGTGTATATGAAGTCATTTTTAGCAATGACTTTAAGTAGATTCATAGCTGCACAGATCTAGTAACTGCACAACTGTTCATAATGCAATTTTAACAGTAAATGGGTGTATACGAAGCACAGTCATTGGTGGTATGGTACAAATGTTTAAAGATACAAGTGATATACTAATTTAGATTTTACAAAGTAGTGACGCTGGATGCTTAATTTCTTATTAGAACTAAATTCATTTAATGAGCGCTCGAGATGTGCGATTTGCATGATGGCAGCAAAAATAAAAGCAACACGAAACAAAATACAAACTTCAAAGAACACCTTGTGAAAAGTTCGACTAAGGTTTAGTTTATTAAATCCATCTCTTGTGGATGACACCTCTACTGTCTCTCGTGGATGACGTCTTTGCTATCTCTTGTGGATGACATCTTTGCTCTCTTGCCGATGACATCTTTGCTTTCTCTCGTGAATGACATCTCTGCTGTCTCTCGTGGATGACGTCTTTGCTATCTCTTGCAGACGACATCTTTGCTGTCTCTTGCTGATGATATATTTGCTGTCTCTTGTGGATATCTCCGTTGTCTTATGCAGCGGGATGCAGTTCACTCGGGGTGGGTGGGTGGGTGGGTATTGACTTATTTGGCAAACTGGTCCTCCGTCAAGTTTGAAGCACCATCACGTGATCTGGTCAAGTCGGAAAATTGCGGTGCAACGTGCCCGATCATTAAGCAAGCAGGACAACATCAGTTGTAAGACAAGCACGGAGGTATACACATAGGTAAAGACATAAAGATAACGCTGTTAATATTCCTGGCAGTTGTTAGATAACACGGTGGCAAAGAGATAAAGGTGTCGCTGTTAATATTCCTGGCAGTTGTAGGACAAACACAGAGGCAAAGAGATCAAGATGTCGCTGTTAGTATTCCTGGCAGTTGTAGGACAAACACAGTGGCAACGAGATAAAGATGACGCTGTTAATATTTCTAACAGTTGTGAAAAACTAAGTGGCATTAAAATTACGTGAGGATTAATGGTGCGGTTTGGAGAAGCTGGCTGCATTGCGCGAGACTAAGCTGCTTCTGAGGGTAGGGTAATGTGCTTTCAAACATAAATTCGCCAAAGCGATTAAAACTACTTTTCATGCAGCCATGCGAGACTTACACTTATTGAACTCAAGACAACACTTTTGTTTTACATCATATCTTCTCAAACGGATCTAAAAATGTTTGTTTGAAACTATCCAGTAAATTTAAGAAACAACTAAGGCGTGAGCAGGCAAATGTAGGCGGTCTAAGACAGTGTTTACTTTTCTTGATTTTTAAGATGTAGGGCACCATCTTTTATTTCAAGAGATCCATACTTTTCAAAAGTCGGTTGAAAAAAGATTTAGGGCCTTACCCTTAACTCTCTACCTCAGGGTGGCGAGAAAATCAATTGAGTAGAAAGTCGGCTTCTACCTTGGTAAACTTGCTGTGGGACTTTCCTCTTAAAGATAACCACTTACCTTCACCCTCCCAACCATTTGATTATCGCCCCTTTTGAAAACTTAAATATTTCCTTAGGCCTTTGAGAAAGACGAAATTCTCTCCCCCCAAGCTGACGAGCGAAATTCTCTCTCCTTGGAGCCTGATTAGCAAAATAAGCGAAAGCTGGAAAAGAAAGTTAAGGAGAAGTCAATTAATCAGTCGATCTATCAGTTAGTCCATTCGTCAGTAGTCAGTCAATCAACCAATGTATGATAGAGAGCATGGCAGAATTGCAGTTTGGCCTGGTTTGACAGATACCGTAATAATTGGCACTGATCCTTCCAGATCAAACGGCCACTAATAGCTCAGACAACGTCGATTCCCAGCGGAATAATCGATGTGAAATCTGGCTATGACCTGAAGAGAATAGTCCACAGAATTTTAGTCGATGTTTAATGAGAGAATCTCCAGACAGCGTACTGTCTCCGGAGGAAAGAATCCCTCGAGGATTTGGCATTTTTCTCAGACTTCTGCAGGAATGTTGTGGCAGAATATACGGCCCACGTGTCAGCTGTACGAAAAATGTGTTATTTAATTTGTGTTGTCCCAAATACGCTTAAGGGGCGTTTGCTCTGGGCGTAAAGATGAAACTTCATGAGAAACAGACATACGCAGATCGACTAACTTAGAGAGAAACTGATATACAGACATTTACTTATAAAGTCTAGGAAAGAAAACCAGAAAGTTACAGTCGCATATATACAGAGAGAGAGAGAGAGAGAGAGAGAGAGAGAGAGAGAGAGAGAGAGAGAGAGAGAGAGAGAGAGAGAGAGAGAGAGAGAGAGAGAGAGAGAGAGAGATACCTCTGTCTAGAAATATTGCAGAGAATATGAATGAACAACATGTTTAACTGCATGAATATGTACAAATTTATGCTAATTGCAAGCCCACGCTTCGAATCCTTCTCAATGTTGGAAGGACACACATATAAGCAGTGTTCAAGAAAGCAACATTCCAAACAACACAAATATTGTCAGTAGTGGTGAAATCAATATATATATGAGGGCAAGACCCAAGCAACACAATCATTTTAGTACTGGTGAAATTTGTGTACATGAGAGCAAGACCCAAGCAACACAATCATTCTTAGTACTGGTGAAATCACTATACATGGGTGCTAGACCCAAGCAAAACAAAAAACAATCATTCTTAGTGGTGAAATCTTTATACTGGAGGGCAAGACCCGAGCAACAGAATCATTCTTAGTACTGGTGAAATGACTATACAGGAGTGCAAGTCCCAAGCAACAGAATCATTCTTAGTACTGGTGAAATCACTATACAGGAGTGCAAGACTCAAGCAACAGAATCATTTTTAGTACTGGTGAAATCACTATACAGGCGTGCAAGACTCAAGCAACAGATTCATTCTTAGTACTGTGAAATCTGTATACACGAAAGCAAGACTCAAGCAAGAGAATCTTTCTTAGTACTGTGAAATCTGTATACACGAAAGCAAGACTCAAGCAAGAGAATCTTTCTTAGTATGTGAAATCTGTATACACGAAAGCTAGACTCAAGCAACAGAATCTTTCTGTGTTAGACGAACACACATATGTAAGGTCATAGGTGTGTATTCGGGGTGGGAGTCGGGTATGATCAGGTACAACTCAATGTGTTCCCTGAAGAATGGATTCGTATTTTAATCGCATACTATGCTATTTTCGTTATACGGAATGGATTGTTAAAAATAAGTTTGGTTACATTTTAGTGTTTTAATGCTGGATGAATATAATGTCCTTTAGGCATTATGAATACTCAGCAAGTGCTCATCTTTAAAAAACAAATTCCAGCAGGGCGTGCTTCATGTCAATGTACAGCGCAGTCTTTGAGAAAGACCAAGACATCAGAAATGTTGTCATTAGTATAAGAGACATATGGAATCAGTATTCACTTGGTCAAGACCCGGACATAACAGATATTATAAAGAATTATAGGAAGAGAGACACATTTGGAATCAGCATTCATGCGGACTAGAACAGACGTGGAAATTTCTGGCATTGGTGAAAAAGGACGTATTTGGATTGTAATTTATCTAAACAATACCTAACAGTACAATGGCTATTACTGGTGGCGTGACAGTTAGCATCAGCTGGCAGACCGTTATAGCTACATACATCACGTAAAGTGTTCCATATTGAAGACAGATTCAATGAATTAACAGCCAACAACCTGACGCACAACATTAAAATAAGATATCGCATCCTATTAAGTGAGGTTTAAAAGACAATGGAGGACTAAATAGGGAGAATAAATATTAGGAATATAATTATGAAGAATACATAGAATTGAATAGGGAAAACGTGTGGACAGAATAATAGAACAGATGGCAACATTCAAATTACAAATCTCAGTCGCTGCCATGCACATTATATAGAAGATATCAATGATGTTGCTTTTTTAAAAAAAAAGTAATTGTTATCATCTGTACATCAATTCAGTAAGATTACTTATTCACAAAAAGTTACTAAGAAAACAAATCAAACAAGTTAAACAAACCAAACAAAATCCCAACTGATTAAGTACTGACATTTTTAGATGGGGTGGGGTGGAGAAGCCAAAGTCTCCACTTATAAGCGCAACGGCAAAATGTTGCGTTTTAGCAGACATTTCCGGCGGTGAAGTATTGTAACTGTTATAAGTGCTGAAAGATTGCCATAACTCGAACACACACAATTCCGCCAGCCAATACAGTGAATGGAGGCAGGATTCCAGGAGCCGACCACCGGCATCATCTTTCGGCTTGGAACAGCGCTGCCTGATATTTCTTGCTATTTATTGGCTCTATGACTGATGCGAAAACAAGGTACTAGCTTCGGCCAGGAACTGATCTGTGTGCTCGTATGTGGTTATAAATTGGACGCTATGCTGCATGTGCTAGGTCTTGCGGTTACTGCAAATTAGATTATATTACTCTTTATATTTAAACCCATGATCCGCAAATCTTCCACGACCGGGATAATTATAATTTGCGAGAAGGCAGGCATTACTCTAAAGTGCGATCCTTTTTTGTTATGTATACACTGAAAACTGAGACTGAAATCTGCTTTAATTAAAAGTTTAATTAATTAAACTTAATTTAACGTAAACTTAAATTAACTTAACTTTAATTAATCAAGCCGGAAAGCTATTTTTCGTACTACACAGTAAAGCCCTTTCGACAGTAAATCTTAAATGAAGCAAAAGGAAATTAATTCTAATATGAAAATGTTATTTATTGTAATGTTATATTAGTATGATAGCGTACTGAGTAACCTATTGCTACACTTAAAGACGCATTGACCTTTGATAATAGATTGCCAGAATATATGTACAGATAATTCACTGTCTGCACTCTATAAGGATCATGCTCGCAACATAGACTAAGAACTACAAAACGCATCCTTGAACTTCTAATCTGCTGCCGCAAGAACAGGGAAGCAATAACCTGGATGAATGCAATTAAGCTTCTTCATTGAATGACCCTGAAGGCAGCAAGAAAACAAAAGGCTATTGTTTGATTGTGCAAACGTTTGTTTGTATGTTTGATTGATTGATTAATTGATGCTTCGAATTTATTTGTTGTTTATGATGTCCTGTTTTGCTGTGTCGAAAGGATGTGTTGAATGAACAACATTCGAGTTAGAGGAACAATTGTGATAACCTTGACCCCTTGCGTGCGAGATTATACATCTATTCAAGAACGTCCCCTCTCCCTCACGGTCCAGAGATAAAAACATATCAAAACAGAATCTAGTTATTTGGTTGTTCTCCTCTAAATTTCACGTAAAAGAAATTAATTTATTTTCTTGTCTGAACAATCAATATGTTTACTTTTGGGAGAAACTGACTGCTGGCATCATGACGTAGTGATTTACAAATGTTAGAACATATTGGCTCCAGTCATTTCTTTTCATTTTTCTTCTCCATTTTGCCATTTCCTTGGATGGTTAAATCAGCCTTCTTCTAGTAACCACAGATCTACGGAGATAACGTAGAAACCCTGAATGAAATACAGTAATCTTTAACTAACGACACGTCTTCGTTTTAGGACAGATACCCGTATCACAATTGCACGCTTGTCACAGTGTTTGCCTGAATGGTGGGGTGTGGCTAGTGTATGAAAGTGACGTTTAATACGCCCAAAAAAAAAAAGAAAAGAAAAGAAAAGAGTTATGGTGATTTTAACAAATACACGAATAAAGAAAACAGTTATGGTGATTTTAACAAATACACCAAAGAAAGAAAAGACTTTTGGTGATTTTAACAAATACACCAAAAAAAAAAAAAAGAGTTTGGTGATTTTAACAAATACACATAAAAAAGTGTTGGTGATTTTAACAAATACATTTTTAAAAAAAGAGTTTTGGTGATTTTAACAAAATACACCAAAAAAAAAGAGTTTGGTGATTTTAACAAAATACACCAAAAAAAAGTTTTGGTGATTTTAATAAAATACACCCAAAAAAAGAGTTTTGGTGATTTTAACAAAATACACCAAAAAAAAAAAAAAGAGTTTTGGTGATTTAGTGATTTACGCACAGTACATCAGCAACCACAAGCGTTCGCTTTCAATGTATTTCACAATTCACATCCTATAAGATCATGCTTCAAGAAAGACAACTCTTATCTTTCTATGCTGAACTATGATGACAGAAGCTCCCTTCGTTTGCCAAATTGAACTTTCACGACAGAAATATCAGTCTATCTAGACTGAAGCTGGACGACAGATTGCTAAATTTAGTCGACGCTGTAACGTCAGACACAGAGGGTAAACCCCCCCACCCATCTTATACACTGAATTTTGACGACGAATGTTTTAATCCAAACTGAGCTAAGATTATCAAATGATAACTCATGACTTCCAAGACGGAGAGTTAACGATATATCAAAAGCTAATTTTGACGACAAACATCTCCGCCGAAACAGATCTATAACGGGAGACACATCTTTCGGGGTTTTGATTGTAAACATTTCCTTCAATGCTGAACTTTGATAATAATCATTTCTTTAATGAGTATTTTGACGCTAATCATTCTTTTCGAGACTGAAATTTGACCATAAGCTTCTATCTCCAGACTGAAATTTGATCACTATCATTTCTCTCCAGACTGAAATTTGACTATAAACATTTTTTCAAGACTACAGTTTTCTTTTAAAAAAACATTTCGTTTGAGACTGAACTTGAAAAAAAAGAATTCTTATTCAAGAGAGAAATTTGAAGACAAATATTTATTTTCAAATTCTACTGTAAGGACCAGGTTTTCATTTGAAACTGAATTTTGACAAGATTTTACTTTGAGCATGAAGCTGACGATAAGATTTTCTGCTGATTTTGAAACTGTAGTAAATCATATCAACATTGATAAGTACCTAAAGACTTTCATGCCTCACCTATGCTGACAGACATCATACACAATTTTTCAAGAAGGCATTTGGTTCCAGACACAACTTTGACGCCATATAGCCCACTTCTAACAATTCTGATGACAGGTAACTTATTCTAAATGTCTTCGACACCGGAAGTCTCATTCTATAACTGTGAGCCAGGCAACTCATTTCAAGACAACTCTGATGACAGACAAGTCATTTCAATACAACTGTGACGTCAGGCAACTCATTTCAATACAACTCCGATGACAGGCGACTCATTCAAATGCAACTATGATGACAGGCATCTCATTACATTAACAGAATTGACGAAATATCTCCGCTACACTCTCTTTTAACATCAGACATCTCATTCCGGACTCAACTTT
>CM054178.1:91910557-92015557 GCA_028829895.1 Sinotaia quadrata
ATTTTCGCTTCCCTTTTAAGTAGGACGAAGTAACGCTATGGTACGTCTAACATCAACTCTCTTACAGCTAGCATAGCGTGCATGTGTATGTCCTACTGCACACTTCAGAGATATAAAGTTCTATTTCCGTTATTCTACATCAAAGGTAGCAATGCTAATGTGTGTTGTATTTCGCCTCACTTTGCTCTGGGAATGTAGCATTATCTTACGTCACTAAGTACGGTTAAGTCGAGCGTGACTTTTGGCTTTGAGTACCACGGACGGCACGCCGAGTTCAGTGCTGTTCTTGGTTATCGTCATTCTCATCTGAGCTCACTTCGTATTTGTGTGATTGCGTGCGCGTGTTTAAATTATCATGCATTTGTTATAGCTGGAGTGGCTCGCATTCATATGGATTCAACAGAACTTTAGCTGAGTTTGGCTCGTAAATTTTAGTTTCAACTGTACCATCTATCTTTGTATATAGCCCCAAAAATGCACAGTGAGAAGAATAGGACTGCTACCTCTAAGCTATAGAGGTTCAAAAGTCCAATCAACAACGCCACTGGTTTTTCATTTTCTTTCTACCACGCTAGAATAACGGCATTGCCAGATGAGCGAACTGAAGATTGAGTTTGTAGGGGATTGGGGGGTAGGAAGGACTTGACTGGACAGCGGAACTGTCAGGAGTTGTTGGTAGTGCCCATTTGTTTGCAATACGGACATACCGCTTGCTCCTTGTCTCGGCAGTCGCGGCAAACCGAGAGGTCAAACGCGAACGAGTACTGGTGACCTTTTATTAACAGCGTAGTAACAAGTTCATAAGGTCGGTGGCCGTATTGCGGCTGTGACGGCTCAGCCGATTTCTGCTTATTTAAGTTTAAATTACACTGTGGTAACTTTGAGTACTTAGTTTCTTATAATCAAACAAACAACAGTATGACATTTGTAAATAAAAAAGATGTTTTAATCAACTCAACAAGAAAATACATCACAATATTTTTTAAGCTAGCTAGATAATATTCATACATAAGCTGGTAGAAGTAAACGTAATAAAGATTCCTGTGTAAATTACACTAATAATAATATATTTTTCGAATGAACTTTCAAATCTGATCATACCATAGCAATCCATTTGCTCTTATTAAAAACCAAATATTATTTTAACATTTAAAAAATACATTGTCTGTGTTATTTCCGATACATTATTCTTACAGTCAATTAATAAAACTAGGAGGGCACCCTCCCCCACGCACCCACGCAGACTTCGTTATGGCCCTTATTATATATATATATATAGGCACATGCTATCAGGGGCAGTAATTAGATCACTTTTCTTCCATTCAGTGAGTTAGTGACATATACTGTGTGTGCATGTTTTGACAGGAGCGCCCGGACGTGGAGATTTTCCCAGCAGGTTTGTCTTGGCACACAACTCTGCCTAACTCCTCTTTAATTTCCATCTGCCAAAAGGATCATTTGCTGTGCACGAACCTTTGATTGCAGTGTCGATATGACGTCCCCAATGACCATGACCCCACCAAGGAACTACTATTGTTATTCAGTATATACAGACTTCCTGACTTTATAGATCACATAACCTTTTATCAGCAGATAAGCAGATACAACAGAAAAGGTTTACTGACCTTTTTGTTGGAAAACGACCAGGCAGATATAATTACCAACAAGATGGGAATATAGCTCTATCGTGAATGCTGCTTAGAATCCAGGACTTTTCCTGAACAGTTAGGTCAAATGGCATAAGCATTGCCATATCTGTTATGAAAATAGATTTATGTGGTCATCTTCCGGCTTTCATTGCTCAAGCTATAATCTTACAACGCATTTACTCGCTCATTTACTCACTCCTATTTGGTATTGTTTGTTCACCTATACACCAGAAGTAGAAGCAATGAAACGCACTGCGAAATGCGTGGAAGTATATACAACTCGAGGCATTAAACCAGTCAATATTTGTATATTTTCCAATCAAACAGTGCGACTGTGATGAATCCTCTGCTTTTTAATGAATGTCATCGGAGACAAACCTCAAGAGACATTGCTTCTCTGCATTGCAACTGAAAACTCTTCAACAAAGGCTTTTCAAGTATGCTGGTAAATATCTTACCGCTGCCAGAATTTTACCTTAGTTATAAAAAAAGAAGTTAAAAAGGTAGTTAAAAAGAACATAAAATAAATCGTCGGATGCTGGTGAGATGTCCAGCGACAATGTCTACTGCAAATACCAAAAACATAGCAGTCAAACTTCAACAACAGAAAGTCAATGCGGCAATCTAATCCATCTCCTTGTCTCCTTAACATATCATTTTTGATGATCCGATCTTACATTCAGTCTCCATTGTTGTTGTTGTTGAGATTCTAAACACTAACTTCTAACAAATGTCTCAAAGGGAATTTACTTTCTCAGTAACAAATTCACAGAACCGGAAGTTGACCACAAAAAATCCTTGTCAATAACCTTGACATAATTTATGCTTTAAGTAAGATCGGGACGGTTGAGTATAAAGCCTATCTTGTGCGAAGCTAAAGGGATTCCCCGGGCTGGATAAGTCTCACCTTTGCAGTGACAGCCCAGGTTACTCTCTAGCTTGCCTTGCTTGCCTCTCATGTAGCGCTGAGCTCTGGTTTGACAGAGCTGAACGCTGGCGCGGCTTCACAGCAGAGTTGCAGCGTCATGACAACCGCAAACACTGCGACGCAGCAGCAATTAAAATGTCGTATGTCATCAACATGTGCGAGTGGTCGCAGATGTTGTAATATAACCCCCCGCCCCACCCCATCTCTACTCTCCAATACACGCAGCCAAAGACGCCTGCCGCTCCTACGTCCGTAGACAACGCAAAGCTTTCAGTCAGTCGGTTCGCTAACCGTCAGCAACTTTACGCCTGACTGCACACGTTTCTGCACACTGCAAAGATTTCTTAACGCGAAATCAACGAATGTTAGAAGCAAACAGTAAGGCAGAAATAAGCACGGAGCGGGTTTCCGTCAGCGAAATCAACGAAGCTAGTAAGTGGGCGTTAATTCACAAAGAAACCAATCAGCCGTGACCAGTTTTAGGAAATGCCTTTGCCAAGGCCAGCGACACGATGGTTATTTGAGAGCCGTTACAAAACTGCTACAATTAATAATCCTAAAATTGTCATAAGTTTTGGAGCAGAATGTATATTGCTCGGCCTGGCAGGTGGGCGTTATTGACGGTGTCAGTGAGCGAATGAGAAACGGTTATGTTAGTTTTGGTGAACAAGCAATGAAACTGTCTACCAAAAACTGTTCATCAAAAACTCTGTATCAAAACTGTCTATCAAAAATTTACTTTTTACAGCTCTCTCTCTCTCTCTCTCTCTCTCTCTCTCTCTCTCTCTCTCTCTCTCTCTCTCTCTCTCTCTCTGTTAACTGACTGATAAAGAAAGAATGGACTAAGAAATATTTTGTAGATGTTTGCTATTGATCTATGATTTATGTAATTGAATGCTTTATGTAATTGAACCCATATTTCTATGTTCACTAATTTGATTACCTTGTACATTCCACTTGCAAGTTTTGATCGATGCTATATTTCTTATGCTGCAATTGTATCGGGCTAATGAGTATTGTTGCTGGACTTGTAAGTTGAGAATGTGTGTAAAGGGAGAAAAGGAGTTTAGAGATGAAATACGACTGAAGTTTAATGCGGCCTTAATTTGACTTGTGCAGAGAGGAACGCGACTTTCTATCTTTGATATTTGATCCGCTTTAGACTGCAGTGACTCATATACTCTACCGGACTGTGTTGGTGTGTGAATCCAACATTGTCATCGAATTTATTGCTGTAAGTTGATTCCTGTGAGTTCTGTTCAAGAGCCAATACAGCAAAAACTGAGATTTCAATTTGGTCTCAAGAATTCATGAAAGTTTTTTTGAACATTCTTCGTGGTGTGCTGAGTAGTGCACATGAAGATTCAGAAATATTCCTCCTGATGTGCTTGATAGTGCACATGATGTTCTGGATGGTTCTCCACTGTGTGCTTTGTGAGCACATTGAAGATTCTGGAACAGTTGTGTTATGTGCCTAGAAGGGGTACATCCGACTATCATCAAAATAAGATAGACAGTGTCTTGTTGTAAACAGCATGATTGTGAACATGCACTAGTGACAGCTTCCATCTGTGAAAAGGTTATGTACATTGACTATAATTATCTCTCTAAAACTCCACTTTCCATGATGAATTGTATCCATGCACTTTATTATAAATGTCCATGTTCATTTGACTGCTGATGTCCATGTTCATTTGACTGCTGATGTCCATGTTCATTTGACTGCTGATGTCCATGTTCATTTGACTGTTGATGTCTATGCTAGGATAAACTGAACAATGGTCTAGAATTCATGGAATATTGTTGTGAAGTGATGCAAATGTCAATGTTCTTTTGTTTTGTATTCATATGTTGTATATTTGATTGTTGATTTAATAAATTTATTGTTAACTTTACTGACCTTACACATATTGATAACCATAAGTTGGAGAGATAGTGTGTGGAAGGGTGCGCGCTAAATATAGATTAAAAGATGGATTTATCTTCTCCTTTGGTTAGAAGTATGCCACCTGCAGAACATTATGAAACAGTAAAATGTCTATCTTATTATTGTTAATGTTCTTTTGTTTATATTCATATGTTGTATATTTGATTGTTGATTTAATAAATTGATTGTTAAATTTACTGACCTTCTTACACATATTTATAATCATATGTTTGAAAGACAATGTCTAGTGTTAACTGAACTTTGTTATGACGTGATATAAATGTCAACACTGTTTGATTATGTTCATATGTTGTATGTTTGATTATTGATTTAATGAATCTATTGACCGTCTTAAACAGATAGCTAACCATATGTTTGAAAGACAGTGGATGGATGGGGGGGCTCATTAAACATATTTATCTTCTCTTTTAGTGAGTTTTCCACCAATGGAAATACTGTGCAACGACAAATTTTGTCTTTAATATTGTTGAAGAGAGAAAACGTTTACAGCGCCAAGTGAAAGAGACGAGTGGTGGCTTCGGGAGAATTATTAATATCATAAATTAAGATTCTCATCACTTGTAATTAGTGATGGAAGATTAATAAATAAATAATAATAATAACCATTAACTTGTTGGCGTTGGCGTCACACTATATGTCGTGTCTACTTGTGTGTGTACGCGTGTTCTATTTCTTGCTTTATGAACTTTTACAAGCAAATTATCTGTCACGTAAAATTAGTGTAAAGAATCATAATGACAGTACTAATATTTTGTCAAACTGTGCGTGATAAGATTTACTTCTCAAAATCGTAAACCCCGCGTCCCTTTAAAAACAATGTAATATATATAAATGAAAGTCAATTAATTCACACATTAAATTAGAGAAAATATGCAATATATTTAATAATTACCATTTATCTTTGATATATCAAAATGAGATAACTACATCAGATTGCACATTTCACAACTGCAGTATTTCTTATTGTAATGTTTACAACGTGCTCTATTTCAGATTGCAATGTTTACAACGTGCTCTATTTCAGATTGCAATGTTTACAACGTGCTCTATTTCTTATTGCAATGTTTACAACGTGCTCTATTTCAGATTGCAATGTTTACAACGTGCTCTATTTCAGATTGCAATGTTTACAACGTGCTCTATTTCAGATTGCAATGTTTACAACGTGCTCTATTTCTTATTGCAATGTTTACAACGTGCGTGCTCTATTTCTTATTGCAATGTTTACAACGTGCTCTATTTCAGTTTGCAATGCTTACAATGTGCTCTATTTCAGAACACATACTTTACAAACATTAAAAAAATATACGAAGTCATAATACCATGAATAATTTATTAAAATCAGATAGTATAAGAGATGAGTGTGTGTGTGTGTGTGTGTGTGTGTGTGTGTGTGTGTGTGTGTGTGTGTGTGTGTGTGTGTGTGTGTGTGTGTGTGCATGAGTAAGAGAGAGAGAATGTGTATGCGCTTGCTTAAAAGAAAATTTCATTTATCTCCATACTGCAAACCAAACGGTAAAGTAATAAAGTACTTCTGAGATTGAAACTAACTTACATGAGCCTAACTCGATTATTGGAAAATGCTCGATGATGAATGCCACGATTCTTCTTTCCCCTCTTCTCCCCTCCCCCCCCAAAAAAAATAAAAAATAAAAAATAAAAAATAAAAATAACTACACAACGAAAACGTCCGCCGTATGATCGATTTGATGCTATTTTCTATAGTTGTAATATTTATTAAGCAAATATATAACCACCTCTAGGACATTACCATGTCAACTACTGACCTGATTACAAGATATTTTCACAAGTGTGAATAGATAGAGCAGAAGATAAGACCGATCGAAAGCGCTCTCCATAATTTCTGTCAGAGCAGAAACAAAGTAAATGGACGATTAGCGAATGTGGGCTGTTATAGTAATGAGATCTTTTATTTGAAGTCTGCGGTCATTATATATATATATATATATTATTTCAGACGCCCAACAGTTTTCTATCGTTAGCGGACTTAGAATGATTCTGTTAATGGAACACATACTGACAAAGTGCAATGCGCACCGTGGTATCAATGAATGCAATGGCGGTTCGATGCGCCAAAACTAGTTTCCTACAGAAGAACAGACCGAGTGCGTATAAGAGCCAAATGAGAACATGCTACCAAAAAGGAAGCTATGACGGCTTTTCTTCTGTGGACTTTTCATTTTGTTCATTCTCACAGACCTTTTTCGGAAACCAAGGAAATGATCTGCAACAACCGAATTCCGCGACAACGCTGAGAATTCCTACGCCTGAGTGAATTAACGTCATCATTGCAAAGATCCAAAACAGTGTCGACGATTCTGCACTGCCTTATCTGAGTTCACAGCGAAAGGCTTATGACTGGTGGCACTCAAAACAATACTTACAATGCTTGAACGTCAATATTGCAGTATTGATATTTTTCTTGTGCTCGATTTACTTTGTTTCACTCACCCAGCATCAACATTATTACTTTTTCCAATCATCCCAGACATTGGGATGAAAAATATGCATTTAAAAAGAAAGTAAAATAAACTGTACCTTTATCTGCACATATAATTGATGTGCCTGTTCTATACTAATGTATCTGGATTAACACTGTTATGCCTGGAACTATACTTATGTGTCTGTTTCTACACTGATATACATGTATCAATACTAATGGACGATTCATGTTTTGAACATCTAGTAAAGACTCTAAAACGGGTTAACTAAAGCAGTAAATATTTTTATGAAAGCTACCCTTCTGACTGGCGGAAAGGTTGTGTGCGTGTGTGTGTGCGTGCGTGCGTGTGTGTGTGCGTGCGTGCGTGTGTGTGTGTGTGTGTGTGTGTGTGTGTGTGTGTGTGTGTGTGGAGTATTGCTGTGAATAGGATAAATGGTTTAATGAACAATAACTTTAATTCTACCTGTTGTCTGCATATATTAAAAGTCATCACACTCTCCTAACGTTAATGTGAAAAAGGCTAACCAAAATCCTCTCGCTACATCATAATGCTATCTAGCACACGTACATACCCAAGACACGAATTGTTCGCTTCAAATAATTATATGTATTAATTTACGTACGTACGCACAATATCATGATTATACACTCCACATTAATTATATATACCGACTTATGTACAAACACAATATCATGATTATACACTCCACATTAATTATATATACCAACTTATGTACAAACACAATATCAGGTATTATACCTACCGACTTATGTACAAACACAATATCAGGTATTATACATACCGACTTATGTACAAACACAATATGCGGTATTATATACACTTCACAATAATAATAAGGTGTAACATATGTACACCTCCAGTAATATGCATTAACCACTTCAAAATAATAAAAGAACTGAACAATTATACCCTGCGTAGTACAGCAACTGTCTACAGTTACCATGGAAAAAGTGTGAGTATTAAGCAAGCTATGCAAATTAGAAGCACTATCAACAAATTTTGAATCAGTTTTATTGTTTCTTTATTTTCGGAAATGCAACCTCGCGGTGGACAAATGAAGAATGGACTAAAAATAAAACTTCATTCTTCCTAGCTGGTCGTGTTTCAATTAATAATAGCTAAGGCAAACCGTGCTGTTTCACTCACTAACGACTTTTTGACAAATAAAATATCGCAATGTCTAAGATTTAAAAATGATGAAGATTTAATAATTAGTAAAATAATTAATTGTATATGGACGGCATAGTAATCCGTCACAGCTAGATAGATGTTTCTTTAGCGCTTTTTTTTTTGTGTGTGGATAGCAGACCTTTCATAAAACATTGAAAGGAAAAATTATTTCGATAGTTCGAGATTCAAAATGTTACCATTCTGTCATAAGAGTAAAACATGAAGACGAAATCTCTACCGATATTAATAACTTAACCTCAGTCCACTAGATACATCGGAACAGGAGTGGGCTGATGAGCCCTGACATATGATCCGCTCAGTGTAACCCTGCCTAACCCTGCCATATGATCCGCTCAGTGTAACCCTGCCTTACTCTGGCAGGTGATCCGCTCAGTGTAACCCTGCCTTACGGAGATAAATAGACTGGATGTCTTTTTGTATTCACACACATTTGTTTTGATATAGGGGCATTGACAGCTTCCCGCGACGTTTTTTTAAATTTTTATTTATGTGATATGTGCGCGCGTGACAGGCTTAACGTTGTATTGTATACAGACAACATTAACGTAGTATGGAGTACAGACAACACTGACACAGGCTTAACATTGTATTGTACACCAGACAGCAGTGGCACAGGCTAAACGGTGTACTGTGCACAGACAACAGTGACACAGGCTAAACGCTTACTGTACACAGACAACACTGACACAGGCTTAACATTGTATTTGTACACCAGACAGCAGTGGCACAGGCTAAACGGTGTACTGTGCACAGACAACAGTGACACAGGCTAAACGGTGTACTGTGCACAGACAACAGTGACACAGGCTAAACGCTGTACTGTACACAGACAACAGTGACACAGGTTTGACGTTGTACTCTATTCAGATAACACAGTTGTAGAGCTACTACTATTTTACTTTATGCAGAAAACGAAATGACGTCAGCATAGCGTTTATGCAATAACACGGTGGTTAGGCAAAAACGTTTTCTTCCATGGAGATAACGACGCAGTCAAAACATTCACTGTGTACAGAACACTCTAATGTATTTTCACAGATGACACATTTGCTTCAATATTCAGATTTCCGAGTCTATGACAGAACACACTTATTGGGCTGCGCATGGCTGACCATTTGAAGCGGATGAGGCGTAAATCACTTAAAGTTGGGCACTTGCAGGTTTTCGTTTTGGAAACATACGTTTGAGATTCTAACGGAATAAGAAAAATATTATTGAGAAGTAAGAGCAGGTGTTGGCATTTAACAAGAAGCATTACGTGGAGATGCTAGGAGGGGGCACAAGTAAGCCCGTTTCATGTACTCTCTACGAATGAATAGCAGTTAAGGGTACTGGCTTTTCCATTATATATATATATATATATTTAGAGAGACAGAGAGAGAGAGAGACAGAGAGAGAGAGCGAAAATGCAGGGCGGTAATTTTATTAAACTGAAAATTTTGTGTTCGAGACCCCTTGAAGTCTTGTATTACTACAAGCACAAAAAGCTCTCTAACTTTCATTAACGTCGTAATGAAACAATATTTCTACTTTCTAATACCGTCACGAAACAACAATTCTTATTTATTAATGTCGTAAAGAAATGAAATTTCTCCTTTCATTAATGCAATGACACGACATTTCTATTTTCCTTAATGCCATATAAAACAATATTTCTCTGTTCCTTATTCACCGGTAAGGAAATAAAATTCCTGTACTGTGTTTACATTACTGCCAAAGTGTTACTTATATAACTACTGCACTGGAACAGTTTCTAAACATACCCGTTACTGCCTGTTTTGTTTTGTTTTGTTTCAAATCAATTGAATACTTTCTGAACTAGGCCTTAATTATTAAACTCTTTCGCATTATTTTCTTTATTGAATGGACAGCCAAAACAGCCCGAGCAACAATACAGGTTTCAACCGAGCAGTAAGGTTAGTGACGGCGCGGGGAGGGTGGGGTGCCTCTTTTGTTTGCCTGTTTTCGTATATATATGAGAAAATTCTTGTTAATGCGTTGCACACTTTGGGGGTTTCCGCCTCCTGCCGAGGTAAAACGTGATCTGAATGCTCTGAGATGCTATTTCCCGTCTCTCCACACTGAAGAGTTTGCTTAGCTTGATACCGTTTTTTTTTTCCACCTGTCAGTCGGGCTTTATGGTCAATGAGGATAAATTGTTGTAGTTCTGCGAACTATGATGTCCTGGGAGAGATAAACTTAAAACATTACCATACGGCTGTTCTTTACACCTCCGTGTTGCGTTTTCTGTTTGCAGATGTGGTTGTGGAAGCAGTAGGCAAAGAGAACGAAAAACAGCACAACAACAGTAACAAAAACTGAATTAATTGTTGGTCTTGGTTTTTACCGCAGTGATTTGCCTTAAATCCACATAATAAAAAAGGCATTTTATTTTCTTTTAGAAGCAAGACGGCTTGCCTTTAAAACTCAATGGCTTCAATTTTTTTTTATATACTTAGTTTTACAAGCAAAAGGGCTTGCTGTAGCACCCACGGCTCTATTTTCTTTGTATTTAGCTTTACGAAAAACAAAGCTTGTTTTAATACCAACGGATTGATTAAACAGACGATCGGTAGCTTTTAAAATCCAGAACACGAACGCCAATCGACACAAAATTGAAATTAATTAGTTGTAATCACTTTACTCCATTTTACAGCCTTTATACTGCATATTTTTACTATTTCCTATTTGCTTTACTGGTTTTCTTTTGGAAAAGTTGAGGGAGACTGGGAAGGGGTGAGGGCTGTTTTACAGTTAAAATATTTCTATAAAATTATATAATTATCTTTGGTAAATTGCCAGGTTGAAAGTATAAGGAAATGCAAGAGTTTGACAGTGCTAGGAGTAACTATATTCATGCAGTCTGCGGGCACTGTGAATATGAATACTAGTATTGCACGCAAGGCCTCAATCATCTCAACGTAACCTTGCGCCCTACCGCATTATTTTGTCAACATCAATATAACTTTAATAAACAGAATTATATAAGAAACACATTTAGAACTTCCCAGAATGGTATTCATCTTTGAGTTGCAAACGAACCAAATGGTTTTTGACACCATATTTAATACCAAGTTGATGTGATCTCGATTTCTCTTTCTCTCTCTCTCCTTTCTCTCTCTTGTACTCTGTCTCACTCCCCCCCCCCCCCCCGCTTCTGTCATGTGTATTTCCATTTATTTCTTTGCCTCATTTCCTCTGTCTTTGTGTTTTTCTCTATTTTATTTATTTTTTAAAAAATCTATTTATGTATTCGTATGTATTTTTTTCTCTCTTTTCCTCTTGTCTGTATTTAATCTCCCTCTCTCTCTCTATCTCTCTTTATCTCTCCTATCTTTCTTCCTTTCTCTTTTCTCTCTTTGCCGCGTAATCTTTGTGTCGTGTGTGTCTTTCTTTCTCTGGTTTTCCATCTCTCTTTATTTCTTTTCTCTCTGTCTGGGGTGTACTTTATTTCCTCTCCCCTTTTCTCTGATCTGTATTTAATCTCTCTCTCTCTCTCTCTTTGTCCCTGTCTCTTTCTCTCAAATAACACTTTTAAGTCTCAGAAGCGAAATAGTATCAAGTAATAGGCTATTCTTGTACAGTAGACTCTCCATTATTCATGGCGATTAGATGGGAACTAGCTGTGTAATTTAAAAGAAAACTCGTCTCCAAACAAAATATTATAAACGCCGATGAAGATGTGTGACTGAGCAGAAGACAACAATTCTCGCAGCACTTTCATAAATGTGTGATAAATTGAGTGCATGAAACAAGACCATTTATTAATTTCACGAAAATCACGCTACGTTATGCGAGGACTAATAACTTACAGTTAATAATCTGAAACAAGACGAATTATTAATGTCATGAAAATAGTATAACGTAATTTAGGAAACAACAAGACGAATTACTAATGTCACGAACGATGTTACGTAATTCGAGGACTGGTAAATTACAGTTAATAATCTGAAACAAGATGAATTATTAATGTCATGAAAATAGTGTAACGTAATTTGAGAAACAAGACGAATTACTAATGTCATGAACGATGTTAAGTAAATTTGAGAACTGATAAATTATAGTTAGCGAAGTGGAAGAAGACGAAATATTAATATCATGAAAATACTGTAACGTAATCTGACAAACAACATGACGAATTCGTAATGCCATACAAATAAAGTCACATAATTTGTGGAACAGCTAAAGAATTACTAATACTAAGAACGATGTTGTGTAATTAGAACAAGACAAACTACTACGGATGAACGACGTTACGTAATTAGAAGAACAAACAGGCAAATTACAACAATTCTGAACGAAGTTACGTAATTAGAAGAACAAACAGGCAAATTACAACAATTCTGAACGAAGTTACGTAATTAGAAGAACAAACAGGCAAATTACTACAATCCTTAAGGAAATTACGTAATTAGAAGAACAAACAGGCAAATTACAACAATTCTGAACGAAGTTACGTAATTAGAAGAACAAACAGGCAAATTACTACAATCCTTAACGAAGTTACGTAATTAGAAGAACAAACAGGCAAATTACAACAATTCTGAACGACGTTACGTAATTAGAAGAACGAGCAGGCAAATTACTACAATCCTGAACGAAGTTACGTAATTAGAAGAACAAACAGGCAAATTACTACAATCCTGAACGAAGTATGATAGAAGAACATTAAGGCAAATAAATACAACCGTGAACGTTGTTACATTATCAGAAGACTACAAATTACTACAGTCATGAACAACATTCCTTCTAAAGTTTTTCCCGCGTGCGCGAAACTGACGGTTGTTTGAGCTTGCTACCAAAACTTGTGCGCGGAATTTTTGAAACTGCTGCACGGCATTTTGTATTGGTCATGAAAGATGTTACGTAAATGGTTGTCAAAACCAAACAGGGAAATGAGCAGCAAACAGCAAAAGTCGGTAAAAGGATCGGACTGCGCGACAGGACATTTCTGATGCATGGCATTTTGCTTCTCGGGGTTAACGGGACTTCCTAAAGTGTTAACACTTCACATTAATACATGTATATCTCAAAAAATGTTTTGAATCACTTCTGTCATGTCTTTAAGTGATTCCATAAATCTCCAAAATGTATTATTTGTGTTGTGCTTTTAGCTCCTTGACATTAAACGTACGTTTTTAATTATTCGACTATCCCCTCGTTCTTCATGACTCCAGACTAATCAAGAGTCGATGGGCTTCAAAAAGGATGCACCTCTAACTGCAAACAGACGACTGTTTCTATTTCAGTCGACAGAAGTTGCATTCTGTACGGGAGAGGGACCAGTGCCAATTACTTCCACGCCCCCTCCTCCTTTGTTCAGCTATTTGCAAAATTTATCTGACATCCTGACGCTCATAAATGATATAATTGCGAGGTTGCGATTCTTGAGAGGTTTTACGAGATCGGTGGTGTTATCTTGTGAGGTTTAATGAGATAGGTTGCATCATCTTGTGAAGTTCAGTGAGATAGGTTGCATCATCTTGTGAAGTTCAGTGAGATAGGTTGCATCATCTTGTGAAGTTCAGTGAGATAGGTTGCATCATCTTGTGAAGTTCAGTGAGATCGGTTGCGTTATTTTGTGAGGTTTAGTGTGAGACAGATTGCATCATCTTGTGAAGTTCAGTGAGATCGGTTGCGTTATCTTGAGGTTTAGTGAGACAGATGCGTTATCTGGCGAGGTTTAGCGAAATATGTTGTGTTATAAATTTTTACGAGATTGGTTGCGTTATCTTGCAAATTTTACGAAAACGTTTGCGATATTTCAGGTTTAAACAATAATAGTTGCGTTATCATGCGAGGTCTTACGACGATTCTGTACTTAACGCTCATTCCTCACCACGCCCTTCTTATAGTTTGTGAGCTTATTGTGTTTGTTTTACTTAGTTTAAGAAAAAATTCTTAAATAGAAATAGAATTTTAGGCGAGTGCGAGAATATGTGCATTATCTACCACTAAGGAACTTCGGTGTAAGTGCGATTAAAATTTTAGACTTTGAATTAATGTTAATTAACTCTTCGTATTTTCTCATTTTCCAAAGTAAAAGTAAGCAAAAATATTTGTGTTTTTAATACGGCATACCTACTTCCGGAGCATGGACATAAAATAATTATTTCCGTTTCTGCGATCGACTAAGACGGATGAAACTGGCACCCGGCCCACAGATAGAGGAGAGGACTGGCACCCGGCCCTTAGATAAAGGAGAGAGAAGACTGGCAGCCGAAATGAATGAACATTATCTGAAAAGAAAGAGAAGGGCAAGAAGAGTCGCGTGTGATGTTTTAATGGATGAGGCCGGCATCTGGTCTTTGCTTGGTTTTCATTTGAAAGCTCAAGCACCCAAAAATACACAAAAAATTAATAATTAATTTTGTTTTTAAATCAAGTATACAAATAAAAATAAGTACTTTGCATGTTTAGCACTGTTTTGTGTGTTAATAATTAGCTAACTGTATTTTAAAACTGTCATTGTGCTTTCATAATTAGTACCCTTAAGCCCATTATTTTGCATTCATAATTAGTATCTTAAGCCTGCTATTAATGTATTCGTAATTTAATAACACTTTTTTTTAAATATCACTGTTGCGTGTGCTCATAATTAATTTAATGCCTGTTTCAAACAGTATGTCGGTGTGTGTCCATGATTAGTGTTATACCTGTTTAAAACTGTATGTCGGTAGGCTCCATGATTAGTTAAGGCACCCTTCAAACCGCTTATAAGTGTTCTTTTATAGTTAGTTTAACGCATATTTAAAACGTGTGTCATTTGATTTCATAATTAGGCCAATCGCTTATAACTCTTTTAATCTATGGGTTCACAAAGAATTAATTATATTTGTACTTTTTGTCTGCACGTATTCATAATTAACTTGATTATGTTGAACACAATGTATATAATTAGCAAAGTAAATGAAAAATATTTTTAATATAGGTTATGTGTGAATCTATCTATCTATCTATCTATCTATCTATCTATCTATCTATCTATCTATCTATCTATCTATCTATCTATCTATCTATCTATCTATCTACATATCTATCTATCTATCTTAAGACAGTTTATTGCGTTTATGATATACAAACAAGAACACCCCCCCCCCCTCCAGAAATGTACCAATAAATCCGAAACTAGTGTGTTATTACTATGACTGAAAATGCAACACAACTTAAAAATCGGACTGAAGAACAAATCTAATTGTGCTATATTTTGCTTTGTGTTAGGCTCTTGTGTAGAAATGCGTGCATGTTCTTTGAGCTTTCTGAGAAAGCCATCAGACTGCCAGCATCATGTATCCATTCCTGGAACGTGCAAATTAATATCATAGTCTCCAGAACAGTGTAACAGACACACGGCTCACATGCAGTTCTTGCACATAGAGGCCAGTCTCAGCCATTTCCACTCCAGCAAAGCATTTATCGATTTTTCACTCTTTCAGTTCGACAAGAAAGGGAAAAAAATAGAAAGAAACGGCAAAAACTTCAAACCCACAGCTGCAGCTGTAATTGAATGTAAATGGTGATCAAGCCGATAAAAACCGTCTTGGCTTAAATAATTTATTTCTCAAACAGCGTAAGTCTCAAGACCAAGACATCACACCTTAAATGGCCTTCCAGGGATGGGTGCTTATTGGGGCTTTTTATGCTTTAGCACCCTCTGCAGGAACAGACTGTTGTTTATGGCTTAAAAGAAATGTGGGGTGGGAGCGCACAAAAACGGATACAACTGATATATCGACGATTCACAAGCTTGATATTCTGATATTTGACACGTTGGATGTTGTGACATTAGATCAGATTTATATCCTGACTGTTGTGGAGTAAACTTGTCTGTGCCTATTCCTATTCCTATTTTAAATTTAATTGTTATGTAATTCGCTAAATTGTAAGAGTAATCCTACCTTGGGCACTCCTCATGCCCTAACTTATAACACGGAAAATTAAGGTGACTTTCCTGATAAATTGCCCGTATATATTTTTAAGTGATGAGACATGACAGGTCATATCCCACTTTATAATGAGATAAATTGATCTGATATTTGATATTTTAACGCTCAGTGATTATTGAGGCATGTAAAGGTAGGTATATTTGTTTTTAAGAGGTTGAAATAATTATGTGTAAACAGGTTGAAGTAATTAAGTGTATGTCTTAAAACCAACATAGCTTTGGCCTTATGAATAATTTCTGCACGTCGTAACACTAACATAGGATCTTGGTCTTGTGAATAGTATTTATTTCGCATTATGGTGGAAGCTTCACCGATAATGTTTGAAATTTGCCTCATAATAGAGTAGATATTATGATGATGTGGTGTGGGGTGGTGTTGTTATGGGTCACCCCAGGATGCGAGATGAAACGATGATGATGATGATGATGATACAATACGACAGCCACAGCAAAAGATGACAACACGCAACACCGTATTTTAGTTTACATAAGGCCTTTATTCATGGTACACCGCCAAATGCTCTGTCTTTCTCTGTCCACCTCACTCTCCCGCATACCGCCAACCAAGCTTCTCTATCTGTTCAACTACATGATTGCATACAACCAAGCTTTCCCAAGACGACCCCCTCTCACACAAGTAACATACAATATATTTTAAAAGTTCTGACCGCAAAGGAGACTCCAGTAGACAATTCTGACACAGAGACTGAAACTGGTGCTAACTGACTCTTACTTTGGCAATAATATATATTTCTTTTAAATTACCTAGAGTTATATAATGCTTTTACTATCTAGAAATACTACACTAAATACTCTTTAAATACAACACTTTCTTACAATATAATTTACAAAATAAATTATCAAATAAAATAAATAATTATATTCCTGTGATAATGGAAAACCATGTTCACACACATAAATCATAAAATACAACAACAAAAAAATAATACAAACCGCAAATAAAATTATATAAATGTAAACTACACCCAACGTCCTATTAGAATACATAAATATTAACTTTAGTTAATAAACGCATAACATGGTAAAGGACGATTAGAAATATACACACTAACACAGCATTGCACATTAACTACAGCAGAGGCACAATACCGTGCCGCGTAATTCAAAACTGGCGGGTGGTGACCTAGTTTGCCGCCAGGCATGGTTTTACTTGTAAAACAAAACAAGCGCTATACACATGTACACCAACCATTCCACAATTTTAAAAGGAGATATATATATGTGGTAAAGTAAATTTGCCTAACCATATTTTAAATTTAATTGTTATATAAATTACTAAATTGTCAGAGTAATCTAACCTTGGGCACTCCTTATGATGGTATATTTGAAAGTGTCTGAGTTGAAGTAAATGCTTGAGGCAAGAATATGCTAGAAATGCTGATGTCATGCAAGGTGAGTAGTTTTTATTATCCAATGGTTATGATTTACAAGAATGAGACTAGTCAATGGGCTAGGGTAAAAAGTTTAACACATAAACAGACAGTTAACAGATAGATATATACCCAGATAGACAGACTGACGTGCTGAATACGTAAATAGAGAGACATAAAAATAAATGTAGGTTAAATGATTGATACTAAATTTAGCAGTATATTTTCACAGGTAATGGCCATTACTTATTGCAAAGACTTATTGATTGTCTGACTAATGAATGAAATAATGAGAATATTATCTTAGGTTATGGCCCATAATGATTGAAAGGAGACAATTATGGACTGAGTACTACTGAATTTAATGTTGTCTTAGGTTATGGCCCTTTATGATTGCAAGGAGACGATTATGGATTGACCGACAAGAAGTGTATTTAGATGAGTATTGTGTTAAGTTGTGGCCATTAATGAGTGCAATTATTCGATTATTGCATGAATGATACTGAATCTAACAAACTATTATGTTTATGTTATGGCCCTTATGGAATGAAAATAACCGTAAAAGACTGCCAGCTAAGAAAAAAAAAAATTTACTATTTTTTAATAGTGACAACACTTAAGTGAGAGATAGTTAGGCATATAATTAGATTAGATTGATATATGTAAGAATGTTGATAAAGTGAGCTTCAAAATCAGTGACAGTGAATGAGTGACATTTTGAGCATTGCGAAAATTAAAATTCACAAACAATTAAATACATAGCATTTTTAGATCAGTAGACAGAATTGTCTAGCTAGATGGGCAGATAAATAAAAGGGAGTTAAATCGTAATACTGAGACTTGAAAGAACAAACCAGTTAAATAGTGTAGAGTGTGTGGGGTGTGTGAGAGCAATAGCTGTGAAAGGGTGAGTTGTAAATGTCGGTAGCAATATGTCAGCAGACTGCAGTGCGTGTATCAGATTAAGAGAAAGAAGAGGAAGAAAAAGGAAAGGCATTAACTTTTATCACGCGATGCACGCACGCACAAACAGACACACGCACAAATGAACTGATCTCGAAATGATTCTTCTCTACAGTTATGCTTCCCGTGCATTTTTTCGCAGTCTGTAATGGAGTCCTCCCGGAAGTGACTCATCAGCGCCGCCTGGGAAGCTCGGGATTTGTGAACTTAATTACAAGGGGCGCTATACAGGATATGGATGGATGAAGGGGAGGGGAGAGGATGGTGAGAAGTGGATGAGATGTAAAATTTCTCAGATTATGGTGGCGTTTCTGGTTTTTAGATTTAGCGTGGATACGCTTCAGAGGTCGATTGAAATAAACGTTTATCAATGTCAAAGCTCGGTGAAAACATTTGTCCTCGATAACGCAGATTCTCATCCTCGACCGGCGTTGCTGCTATTGTGAAATAAAATTTCCTATTTAGGATGCAAACGCGAACTGATGCAACAACGTTTTAAAAAAAAATGTGTGGCACATCAAATTCAAAATATTGTGCAAAGGAAAATCCAATATTAGCAATTCAAGCAACAGCATAACTATACACGAAATACCAGGTTCAAGGTCGAATATCAATCTTAATGAAGACTTGATACATTTTCAACTGACAAAATAGCAAAGTATCAGACATTTTGTATAGGTAACAAACGCTTAAAACGTGTGTTTGCTTGTTCTTTTTCTTTATTACGACTTTTTACTATTGTGTGAACGAATATAAATAGTTTACTGAAAAAGACTTTATTTATAATGATTGGATAAATGCATCAGGTAATGTGACCTGTAACCGTGCTATTTATGCTTGTTTGTAGAGGTAAAGAGGGAATGTTTGTACTGTACATTTTACAAATGCCACACAAGATTGTGGTAAGAGATTGTGAGTTTGCATATATATATATATAAGTGATGGGTACAAATGTCCAGATATGCAAAGTCTATGTAAGTAATATTATAATAAGCATTACATTGTGATGACAGTTCACTCCAATCAGACAGCACACTTATACGAGAATAAGGAGACATTAAGTCACCATTTTCTAAATATAGCTTTTTGTGAATTATCTTCACTGGGCAGGATAATTCTAGAACAGTTGTAGCTTTGCAGTAGACGTTTTCCCAGGGATGGGCGGTGATTAAGGAAATGCGACTGACGGCAGCTTGACCTAGTTTGATGGAGAATGGTTGCCAGAATTGCACCATAGTTCTGGAATTGTACGTTGCCGCCTCGAACCAAGACTGGGCCAGGCGAGAGTCACAACAGATCCAGCATCAAGTATAGAAAGGTGTCTTGTACACTTGACAACAGCTCACATTATTTGTACATATCTCAGAGTGGCTACTCATTTTCGTAAAACAAACAATTAACTTTAAAAATTCCTATAAATAAGCGACAGATTTACACAACTGTATAGCAGTATTGTATGCTTAGATAATAATATAATTTTTTTTACATTTTTGTAAACACATCAAAACAAGGAACATGCAATTTTGAAAATTAATACCTGAGCAGAAAGCTGCCATAGTAATTATAAATAGTAAACAGAACAATATTTCACTGAAAACATTTTTACATTAAAATAATGTTAAAGTATAAAAGATTTAGGAAAATAGTTATATTAAGAACCAAATATTCCCATTGAATATTTTCAATAATTAATAAATAAATTATTATAATAAAATAATTCAATGCAAGCTGCTTGTTTGGTTGTTCAAGAAAAAATTTTAGAAAGGCGGGGGGGTGGGCAGGGAATGAATGCAGCCTTAATGGAGCAGATATAAAAGATATCGCTGTTGCTTCTTAATGTATATGTACACAAACACAAACACACACACAAACACACACACACACACATATACACACACAAATGGGGAAACATTTTTGTACCAACCACATTTACTGTTAAAAGGCATTATATAATGTTTGTCTGCTCTAAGAGGATTTCTCTCATTAATTGGACTTCAACAGTGCCAGCATTACTGGCACCAACCAAGCTTAAAAAATGTGCGTCAATCACAAACTAAATCGCAAATATTAATTTCAATAGTGATGACAGAGTACCACTGAGGAAGAGAAAATTTTGCCAAGCTCGTTTTGTATTTTGTGATGGGACAAATACTGGAGTTTGGAGTCTTAAAACATTTTGCCAAGCTCGTTTTATATTTTGTGATGGGACAAATTCTGGAGTTTGGAGTCTTAAAACATTTTGCCAAGCTTGTTTTATATTTTGTTATGGGACAAATTCTGGAGTTTGGAGTCTTAAAACATTTTGCCAAGCTCGTTTTGTAATTGGACAAATACTGGACCTTGCTATAATAAAATTCAGTAGATAACTCTCAAAGTATTGCTTTCATGGCAGAAACAGAACCTTCAGGA
This sequence comes from Sinotaia quadrata, assembly GCA_028829895.1. Lineage (NCBI taxonomy): Eukaryota > Metazoa > Mollusca > Gastropoda > Architaenioglossa > Viviparidae > Sinotaia > Sinotaia quadrata. The sequence goes on from CM054178.1 coordinate 91,931,468, forward strand.
AATGGTTACCTATTTCAAGAAACAACTTCAATGGTTTTTAGCATCTGGTACTTGATCCTGAAAGAGTATACCTGCAGGATTAAAGACCACTGCAGTCAGCGACAATTTATAATTCTACATGACTGAAATAGAGCAAGTGGTTTGTGGTTAGTTTCTAGAATTATTGGTCAGGGTGTGAAGGTTGAAGCATTTTAGCTTCCGAAACTATTGCTCATAATGCCTTCTGAAAAATGGCAAAGTTGTACTTCATGGCTGTACATCTTCTACAACTTTCTTTCCAGATGCTTGCTGCTCTTTCTTTTGGATTCATGGAAATTGCATCTAGAATGAATGGTAAAGATGAAGGTAAAGCGAAACATGTGTAATGTAGGACAGGAGGTCAAGCGGTCTTTCAAAAGTCTGATATGCATTTGGCATTCAGGAGTTCAAGTGACCTTATCTGGCATCTTCCTCTTAGTCAAATCAGACAGTTGAATGGCTATGTTACTGGCATTGAATGCCAGCCACTTATTGGAGATGGCTAGCCAAAAACTAGTGCCCTGAAATGAAGGGGAAGCTACTTATTGGAGATGGCTAGCCCAAAACTAGTGCTCTGAAATGAAGGGGAAGCTACTTATTGGAGATGGCTAGCCAAAAACTAGTGCTCTGAAATGAAGGGGAAGCTACTTATTGGAGATGGCTAGCCAAAAACTAGTGCTCTGAAATGAAGGGGAAGCTACTTATTGGAGATGGCTAGCCAAAAACTAGTGCTCTGAAATGAAGGGGAAGCTACTTATTGGAGATGGCTAGAAAGATAGTGCTCTGAAATGAAGGGGAAGCTACTTATTGGAGATGACTAGCCAAAAACTAGTGCTCTGAAATGAAGGGTAAGCTACATCTGGTGATATCTGTGCAGCACCTAGCGCATACAATGTATTTGCCTGCAAGTAAAAGAACATTTCTAGTGAACCTGCAATTCGACTGGTTTTACATAAATGCTTAAGTAGGGCCATGAACGTGCCGTTAGACTGGTTTTACATAAATGCTTAAGTAGGGCCATGAACGTGCCTTTAGACTGGTTTTACATAAATGCTTAAGTAGGGCCATGAACGTGCCTTTAGACTGGTTTTACATAAATGCTTAAGTAGGGCCATGAACGTGCCTTTAAAGCAAACGACGTGCCATTCGCTTGTGTCTGTCTTGCCAAGTTATTGACTTCTGTAACTTGTGTCTGTCTTGCCAAGTTATTGACTTCTGTAACTTGGGAAGTGTGAGGCATGGTTTAGGCTGGTGGGTTAATTTTCTGGTCATTTTTATAACTCAGTCAGGTACGTGTGGCCACGTTGAGATGTGATATTTCATCATAATTAGGTGTAGTGCTTGCGGTTTAGCCCATTTCGGTTTCTCTAATTGTTCTTAATTTTCAGTGACAAAGGAAGTGTTTACGAATATTTTAATTTAACAGACTGAATTAGAAATGAGAGGAGCAAAACATGTATTCTTACCGTGTACGTAATCTGGTACTATTATTCAACTGGCTTGTGTGGTTAGATGAATCTCAACCTCCGTGCAGAAAAATTGGCAAGTTTTACTAAGCAGATCGACTTCCTTGAGGGAAGGAGGGAGAGAGGGCAGCACAACTGGGGCAGCCGTTAATGATTCCGCCGATGTTCTTCTTCCTAATACACGCACACACAAACACACACACACACACACACACACACACACACACACACACACACACACACACACACACACACACAGAGTAGATATATATATATATAATGTTTTAATCAATAATCAGTAGTGCAGAGTGAAAGGCATTAACATATACCACTAAAACATACATTTAAAGGTTACAAGTCTGTAAATATTTACCCAACTGGATCTCATCTAAGAACCGAAATTATTCTGTTTTATCTAAATGTTCCTGTATAGGTCAAATCCCAGAGTTATATTTATGTCAAAATTACAGTGATTCAAAGTGTACACTTTATATATAATTTCCAGGTTTTCAAGAATCACTTTATATGTCTAAGATCCCAGATTTCTATTTATGTCAAAATTACATGATTCAAAGTGTCCACTTTATATTTAATTTCCATGTTTTTAAGAATCATTTTATGTCCACTTACTTTGGTCTCAAAGTGGTCAATTTATATCAGATTAATGTGACGGTGTTTCCTTTATGTGTAATAAGTGGGACTTCAAGTGTTCTCTCAATAATCATTCGACCTGTAATCACTTATATTAAACGTGTTCATGTTATATCAATGGATTACTGGGACTCATAATATTCATTTTATGTCTAAACACCGGACTCACAGTATTCACTTTATGTCTAAACACCGGACACAGGGTATTCACTTTATGTCTAATCACCGGACTCACGGTATTCACTTTATGTCTAATCACCAGAATCACTGTTTTCACTTTATATCTAATTACCGGACTCACAGTATTCATTTTAAGGTTGATCACTTGGACGCAAAATGTCAAATCTATGTCTAATTAACAAAACTCTATCGTTATCTCTTTGAATTTTAGTCTTTAAGATACATTGTTCCCTTTATAGTTAATCACGGATATTCACATTTTCCTTTTATAAATCACTGGAACTCAAAAGGTGTCTGATCACTGGGTATCAAAATGATACATGCTTGTCTAATTACTGGGTATCAAAACGATATACATGTATCTAAACACTGGGTGTCAACTTGAAACCTATGCGTCTAAATACTGGGTGGCAACATGATGTATGCGTGTTTGATTACTAGGTGCAAACCCGATGAATGTGTGTGTGTGTGTGTGTGTGTGTGTGTGTGTGTGTGTGTGTGTGATTATTGTCAGCATGATACATGTGTGTTTAATCAATGCAACTCGGTATGTTACACGTGTTCAATCACTGGGACGCAATAAATCTCTCATCAAATCTTGAATTAAAAGACGCATAAAGAAGCAAATCAGGCCAAATGTATTTGGTTGTGTGTGTATGTGTGTGTGTGTGTGTGTGGGGGGGGGTAATTCGATATTTGCATATTTACACACATGCACAACAATAATGTTTACTAACCTGAATCCGCTACAGTACAGATCTTTCAAGTTAGTTCTATAGGATTGTAAATAATATCCCAGTCTAAGCGGAGGCCTCATATATAAAATTATGTTCAAATGGTTCAGAGATCAGCTCTCTCAGCTACCATTTTAACTTGGCAGAAGGATACCCGAGTTTTGTTTTTCACATGAAAGAGTAAAATAGGTAACCAATTTTTTTTTTTAAATGTTCAAACATCAACAAAGGAACAATTCACAGCGTTCTTTTCCACACTTTTGCTACAACTTCAAATTTTGCTAAGCCGGCGATTGGCTGTCGGAATGGAGCAAGCTTCACGCCCCGCTCCATCACCCACTGTCAGACGACACAGATGCAGTGACGTCATTCAAACGACTACTGTGCCACCTTGCGCGCGTCAACGCTAGCAGGCCTGCAAGGGGACATTACCAATGCCGCGACAAGCACCACCACCAGGCAGCCTGCAAGGGGACATTACCAATGCCGCGACAAGCACCACCACCAGGCAGCCTGCAAGGGGACATTATCAATGCCGCGACAAGCACCACCACCAGGCAGCCTGCAAGGGGACATTACCAATGCCGCGACAAGCACCACCACCAGGCAGCCTGCAAGGGGACATTATCAATGCCGCGACAAGCACCACCACCAGGCAGCCTGCAAGGGGACATTATCAATGCCGCGACAAGCACCACCACCAGGCAGCCTGCAAGGGGACATTATCAATGCCGCGACAAGCACCACCACCAGGCAGCCTGCAAGGGGACATTATCAATGCCGCGACAAGCACCACCACCAGGCAGCCTGCAAGGGGACATTACCAATGCCGCGACAAGCACCACCACCAGGCAGCCTGCAAGGGGACATTACCAATGCCGCGACAAGCACCACCACCAGGCAGCCTGCAAGGGGACATTACCAATGCCGCGACAAGCACCACCACCAGGCAGCCTGCAAGGAGACATTATCAATGCCGCGACAAGCACCACCACCAGGCAGCCTGCAAGGGGACATTACCAATGCCGCGACAAGCACCACCACCAGGCAGCCTGCAAGGAGACATTATCAATGCCGCGACAAGCACCACCACCAGGCAGCCTGCAAGGAGACATTATCAATGCCGCGACAAGCACCACCACCAGGCAGCCTGCAAGGAGACATTATCAATGCCGCGACAAGCACCACCACCAGGCAGCCTGCAAGGAGACATTATCAATGCCGCGACAAGCACCACCACCAGGCAGCCTGCAAGGGGACATTACCAATGCCGCGACAAGCACCACCACCAGGCAGCCTGCAAGGGGACATTACCAATGCCGCGACAAGCACCACCACCAGGCCGCTGCTAACAAGCTGCAGATTTGGTGCGAATCATGTGATGAATCTCAGTGTCTCGATCCCCGGCTGGCGTACACAGCATTATGTGCACAGGTACATGCTTACACTGACGCATTCAGTGCTTATACCAGTAGGCTATTTTTTTTTAAGTGTTGTGTATGTAGTTGACCTACTTTTGTGGTTTCTGGTTGGAGGGAGAGGTTATGGTGATGGGATTATCAAAAAATGAATATATTCATAAATTTAAGATATTTACCTATCACAGAAAATGAAAGCATAACGAAAGAATCAACATTATTCAAGAAATTGTAACAAATGGATTGTAATCTCAAGTAACGAAGTAACAAGTCAGTTAACAAGATGATGTACTTTTATCAACCAGAACTAGTACTCCTCACGAAAGCAATTTTTGTTACAACTCTTATCAGCATAAATAAATATAAACGTTGTAATTAGACAGATTAAGAGCAAGACTAGTAGCGCGCGCGCACACACATACCACAAAAGCATAAAGACACACAAGGAGAGGGGGAGAGAAATACACTGGAAAGGAAGAAAGAGTGAAAGACAAAGTAGAAAAGGAGAGACAGTTGGATGAAAAAGAGATAGAGAGGTCCAGCGAGTAAAGGTTGAAAGAAAGAAACGGAGAGAAAGCAAGACAGGACAGAGACAGAGAGAGAGAGAGAGAGCAAGACAGGACAGAGAGAGAAAGCAAGACAGGAACAGACAGAGAAAGCAAGACAGGACAGAGAGAGAGAAACTAGACAGGACAGAGAGAGAGAGAGAGGAAAAAAGAAAGCAAGACAGGACAGAGAGAGAGAAAGCAAGACAGGACATAGAGAGAGAGAGCAAGACAGGAAGAGAGAGAGCAAAGAACAGAAAGAGAGAAAGACAGGACAGAGAGAGAGAGAGAGCGAGTCAGGACAGAGAAAGAGAGAAAGGAAGACAGGACAAAGAGAGAGACAGAGACAGAGAGAGAGAAAGAAAGCAAAACAGGAGAGAGAAAGCAAGACATGACAGAGAGAGCAAGACAGGAGAGAGAGAGAGAGAGAGAGAGAGAGAGAGAGGGGGCAAGACTGGACACAGAGAGAGAAGTGAAGACAGAAAGAGAAGGCAAGACAGAACAGATAGAGAGCAAGACAGGACAGAGAGAGAGAGAAAGCAAGACAGGACAGAGAGCGTGCGAGCGAGAGAAAACAATATCAGGACAGAGACAGAGAGAGAACGCAAGACTGCAGAGAGAGAGAAAGCAAGACAGGACAGAGAGAGAGAAGTGAAGACAGAGAGAGGACAGAAAGAGCGCGAGCGACACAGGACAGAAAGAGAGAAAGAGACAGGTCAGAGAAAGAGAAAGCAAGACTGGACACAGAGAGAGAAGTGAAGACAGAGAGAGAAGGCAAGACAGAACAGATAGAGAGCAAGACAGGACAGAGAGAGAGAAAGCAAGACAGGACAGAGAGAGAACGCAAGACTGTGGAGAGAGAGAGCAAGACAGGACAGAGAGAGAGAAAGCAACAGGACAGAGAGAGCGAGACAGGACAGAGACAGAGAGCAAGACAGAGAGAGAGAGAACGCAAGACTGCAGAGAGAGAGAGAGAGAGAAAGAGCAAGACAGGACAGAGAGAGAGAAAGCAAGACAGGACAGGGAGAGCGAGACAGAACAGAGAGAGAGCAAGACAGGACAGAGAGGGAGAAAGCAAGACAGGACAGAGAGAGCAAGACAGGACAGAGACAGAGAACGCAAGACTGCAAAGAGAGAGAGAGCAAGACAGGACAGAGAGAGCGAGACATTACACAGAGAGATCAAGACAGGACAGAGAGAGAGAGAGAGAGAGAGAAAGAAAGCAAGACAGGACAGAGAGAGAAAGAGAGAGCAAGACAGGGCTCAGAGAGAGCAAGACAAGACAGAGAGAGAGAAAGCTAGACAGAACAGAGAGAGAGAAAGCTAGATAGAACAGAGAGAGTGCAGGTCAAATATATGTAGAGAGATCGAGACAGGACAGAGAGAGAGAGAGAGAGAGAGAGAGAGAGCAAGACAGGACAGAGAGAGAGCGAGACAGGACAGAGAGAGAGAGCAAGACAGGACACAGAGAGAGCGAGAAAGCAAGGCATGACAGAGAGAGAGAGAGAGAGAGCGAGAAAGCAAGACAGGACAGAGAGAGAGAGAAAGAAAGAGGGGACAAAGACACACACACAGAGAAAGAGAAAGAGAGAGAGCAAGACAGGACAGAGAGAGGAAAAAAGCAAGAGAGGACACAAAGAGAGCGAGGCAGGACAGAGATGTACTGAATGGTTCCAGTTATAGACTGACTTGTTTTCAGAGATTAAACAAGTGTAGTCGTAGTCTGCCATTTTGTCTATGTAACGCATCCGATGCATTCTGCTGTTTGCGATGTTTAGTATAAATAATATAACCAAAGGCTGCCATTAGAACATATCACCAACCCCTTCTTTCATAGCAGACAGCAACAGACGTATAATATTTTCATCACATTAAATTGTTGTCTACGATATACAACACTAATCATGCATTAATATTGTTGTCTACGATATACAACACTATATATATATCACTGATCATAAACAAATTTTGTTGTCTACGATATACAATATCTCTAATCACGTAGTAATATTGTTGTCTACCATATTTAATATCGCTAGTCATTGTTAAATTAAATTTTAAAGTAGTTTTTAAAACATCAAATAAATTATTTAGACACCAGGCTCAAAAAAAACAACACTTCACCACACACTCGTTAGGGAAACCATTACCAAGAAGTTGGGTTTTTAGCCATTCGATTTCTCTTTTTAAGACATTGGGAGCTAGTTGCTCTCTCATTTTGCGTTGGTGTTATTACTTTCACGTTTTGTTCTTTTTTAAATTTTCTTGATGCTGTACTGAGTGTCCTTTCTTCTTCTCTGTTTGTCTATTTTTGTATAGCTTGATAACTATTGCTGAGGACAACAGTTTAGTAGTAACGATAAGAAAGTTGATAAGTGTGCAGTTTATGTTACATACACATAAAGGAATCATCATGCACTCTTACGTAAAACGATGCTAAAAACGGCTACTTAAAGGAATCATCATGCACTCTTACGTAAAACGATGCTAAAAACGGCTACTTAAAGGAGCCATCAGACATTCTTACGTAAAACAATGCTGAAAATGGCTGTTTAAAGGAGCCTCATGCACTTTACGCAAAATGATGTTGAAATTTGCTACTTAATGTTGTCTTCATGCTCTCCTTTGTAAAACAGTGCTAAAAATAGCAACTTAAAGGAGCCTTCATGCACTCATACGTAAAACTGTGCTGAAATGGCAAGTCAAAGGAGCATTAAGATTTTCTTAGGTAAAACAATAAAATGGCTACTTAAAAGAGTCTTCATTCTTACGTAAACGACGCTGAAAATTGCTATTTTCTTGTTTATAAAACTTCAAATTCAGGGGTGTTTGTTTTGTGATAGGCTGTACACAATGTAAACATGTACTCATTCTACAACAGAATGTGACCCATGTTAGAGTAAGTGTGAATTAAGCAAAAGCCTGCGATTGAAAGCCTGAGTATTTTATTCTGCATTAGAATGCTTTCCATGTGTCATCGTTACACTCACTTAGCCAGCAGAAACAAGAATCGATCTTCAAAGACAACATGAGTTGATAAGGTAAGGTTAACAATTGTCATGCTTCGAGTCTGATTCAAAACTCATCACAGTCAATTCACTATACACACACATGAAATATATATTTGTACTGGGATGTTTTATTTCTAGCAGGTTTTTTGTTTAATAATATAATAGTAATATCACCACTGTTATCATTATAAGTAGACCTTTGTTCAGTAAACTTTCTTTTTCTCATGTCACTTGGATTCCAAGAATGAAAACATGCATATACATATTTTTGGTTTGATTTAAGAAATACATTTAGTGTTTAAATAACTAACAAATAATTACAAATACTACTACAACCACTATTACTACTTACTACTACTATTATTATTGCTGCTGTTGTTTCTACTACTACTTTCTACTACTACTTCTACCACCACTATCACCACCACCTCCAACAATACTTTGTAACCTTTATTCTTGAGAATTAAGAAAAAACCTGAAAGAAACGTCTTTCCACACACCTAACATACTGAAAGTAAATTCAGAAGATTAAAAAACATATCATTTTAACACAGTTTGGTATTTAGAACACTTATATACTAATACAGCATGTTAAATATATATATATGTTCAAAACTGAAGTAATAGCCTAAGCCCTAAGCACATGTGCAAAATGCAATTCAACACTGCATACTTAGTATAAACATTGTTTTCCAGCACTGCATACTTGGTAGAAACATTGTTTTCCAGCACTGCATACTTGGTATAAACATTGTTTTCCAGCACTGCATACTTGGTAGAAACATTGTTTTCCAGCACTGCATACTTGGTAGAAACATTGTTTTCCAGCACTGCATACTTAGTACAAACATTGTTTTCCAGCACTGCATACTTAGTACAAACATTGTTTTCCAGCACTGCATACTTGGTACAAACATTGTTTTCCAACATTGCATACTTGGTACAAACATTGTTTTCCAACACTGCATACTTGGTACAAACATTGTTTTCCAACACTGCATACTTGGTACAAACATTGTTTTCCAACACTGCATACTTGGTACAAACATTGTTTTCCAGCACTGCATACTTGGTACAAACATTGTTTTCCAACATTGCATACTTGGTACAAACATTGTTTTCTAACACTGCATACTTGGTACAAACATTGTTTTCCAACACTGCATACTTGGTACAAACATTGTTTTCCAACAGTACATACTTGGTACAAACATTGTTTTCCAACACTGCATACTTGGTACAAACATTGTTTTCCAACACTGCATACATGGTACAAACATTGTTTTCCAGCACTGCATACTTGGTACAAACATTGTTTTCCAACACTGCATACTTGGTACAAACATTGTTTCATGCAAGAGGAAGGAATCATCTTGTTGCAGCATCTCTCATATTCACCACACACACACACACGTACACACACACACACACACACACACACACACACACACACACACACACACACACACACACACACACACACATCAATGGGGCTCTCCTCTCCCCCTGTCTTCTGAAGACCCTCTAAAGCCAAGTGTAATAAACAAGGCTTAGCTAACCATTAGGTTTTCGTCTGTGCATGGTTATTACTTGTTCACTTGGTATTAATACGAAATAAATCAAAAGGTCTCTCAAACCCTGGATTCTTTCAGAAATAATATTTTCTATATATAGATATGACAATTCTCTTTAAATGTGCATATTACTGCTGCTTTGTTAATATATAATGTGCTTCTGTTTGCCTGTTTATTTGTCTGAATACTCGCTATAGTAAACTATTTGACTCTACAACTGTGTACATGTGCACAGTGTACTCTTGTTATGGCCAGTGTTATAAGTCATCAGGTTTTTTGTATGTGCTAGATAATTTTATTAGATCAAGTCATAGTAATATGCACGAATAATGATAGCCTACTTTGTCACGTGGTATAGTTGTAGGTCTCGGAAGACTGGAAGAAATGTAAAACATTGAGTAAAATATCTCGATACAGCAGTGTGTTATTTAAAAACGAGAGTGCAGGTTTCACAGCAATGCTCGAGTTTTATGTAAACTGGAGTTTCAAATCTTGGAACATTTCCTACATGAGTGAACACAAAAACTCTTACTCCTGTTGGGCCCAGTTCTGGCTCGGAATTAAGTGCTACTATTCTAGACTTGTTCTACTTGATTAGCTACCATTCTACTCATCCTACTTCAAACACTCAGTCATCCTCATTCACAAGCCTGCCTTGGAAGTCGCCCATTGCAAGATCAAACCTGCTCTGTTTACATGTAAAACAAACAATGCAAGTCATTATATTTGACTCTACAGATTTAAGTGGACTCGTCAACCTTTGTTCGTGTTGTAGAGTAAACTCTTAACTGTCTTCAAAGGCACTGCATGCCTGTTGAATGAACTATGATCTTTTGTTTCAACATCTCTAACACAGCCAGTAGCCGAAATCTCCTCCTTTCTTATTAATTAAAGCCAGTCGTTCTTTAAGCAGGCTCTCTTTTCATTCGATCACATGTCTACATCTGGGTGTGATTAAGGGCTATAGCACATACATATCTGTTGATCAATTTGGTGTATGACCATATCATGTCAGTTGGGGAGGGGGGCGTCTGTATTCATGCCTAACCTACGACACGGTGGAGGAATAAACATGGCACAAATAACCAAAATTCCCAGTCATATCTAGACAATATGTTAAAAGCACACATACATACATACATACATAAAGAAAGATACATGTAAGCAGATTTAAGCAAGATTCTGAGACAAATTCACATATGCACACACTGATACACAAAGACTCAGTCATATACGCACACATATGACACAATTATGCAAGCCAACAATAATGACAGATGACATACGTGAAAATGGTGGATGATATACATGGCTTGGAAGTGTTGATGCCCAGTCTCTGGTGAAAAGAAATCCAATAATCTGGAATTTCGAAATACACGCGTGGTTTTGTTGTTGTTCATTTTGTTGTTAACAGGTTTTTTCCTCTCTCTTTCCTGAGGGGAATTTGCGCCGGAATATGTTATGGCCAGGACAAAGATGTGGCAAATGGGTTTGTCAATCTTACTTTGCGCATTATAGGTGCACAATCCAGCTCAGCAAACATCAACACCAAACCTTAATTATGATTTACGTCATTCAAAGAGGGAATTGTATTGGTGGAATTTGGCGATTAACACTACCACTGCATAGGGTAGCAGTTGTTCTGTTTTTGTAACTGAAGTTTTAAAAATGGATGAAGTTGATAGAGCAGTTATAGCTATTATCGTAACTCTTGTTGCTGATGTGCAGTTGTTGCTGTAGTTGATATTGCGTTTCTGGTTGTAGCTACTGTTGTAATTGCTGTTGTTTCTGCTGTATTTACTGTCAAAGATGTTGTAGTAGTTGTAATTGTTCTTGTAATTGCTTTTAATTGTTATTTTTAGGAGGCCGCACCCTATCTCCAAATTAATGAGCGTATTAGAATGCGTATCTCTATGAGTTTGTGTGTACGCATGTGCGTGTATGTCTGTAAGCGTGTTTAGATTGTAAATGATTTTCGTTATGAGTTGTTCGTTTGTGCGTGATGTGACACTTCACTGATTTCGTGGACGGTGAACAAGCTGACGAACGACCAAATAACGATATAAACTGTCGACCTAATGAATACATTATGACGTGCAGAAACATGCATTTAAGTTAAAATTCACACACACACACACACACACACACACACACACACACACACACACACACACACACACACACACACACACACACACAATCTCCTGTTTTATATATATATTCACTGACTTCCGTGAATCGGCATTTAATCACACTGATAATATTTTTCATGTATTTCTTGTTGGTGGTGAGTTCCTTGGTGGAAATGGAATCGGGAATGGTAGTATTGGCCTGGTGGACATGTTGATGACGGCGGTGGCATAATTCATCAATAACAAAAAACTAAATCGGTCACAACGCATCGCTAAGAAAGCTCGAAAACGATAGTCTCAACCAGACGCACGAAGCCCGAACCTACAGACTCCAACAAAAAGAAGAGACTTAAAACACGCCGCTAAGGACCTGCTCCGATCCATCACCGACCTGACACAACCAGGAGAGCAGTAAAGCGAAGCTGTAAACCCAGGCATTTTAAGTGGCTTCAGCCGGTGTCTGCTTGAGATATCATGAAAACGAAACGAAATTAACTCCAGCACTAAAACGAGTCCCAGGTAAACTGCATGTGGTACGGATGATTGAGTAAGCGTTCGGCTGCCAGCTGCCATTCTGGGGCTCTTTTCGTGCCCAGGTGTTCTAAAGCGGCAAGGGTAGATTTTAGAGTATAATGGGGCTCCGAAGTATAATGTATAATGTATAATAGATATATTAGCAAATTAATTCGTACAATATGTGATCGAGCAACATATATCACAATACAGTCAGATCACAATTGTTACATTCAGAGACCCTGTCTCAGCATGAGGATTTAAAGATTATTAATTTTTTACGTTACACCTATGCTTATTACAGAGTCTGGTTGCCAGACTCACCCTTCAGTCTCCTTAATTAATTCTCTCAGTTTATATATTAAGTATAGTGACAGATGAATCTGTGTAATATTGCGTGAATTGGGCACATTATCCTAATAACAACTAATTATGCATACAAACATTCACATTGACTCCAGTCCCCAACCCAGTTCCTTTCGATCTTCATCTTCCTAGTAATTAGTCAACTTCTGTTATATTTGGATTAAAAAATAAATAAAATATTTAACAAAATAGTAAATCCATAAAATGATACATACAAATATGAAGGTCATTAGGACTATCTATTCTGTCTTTAAATGTTTATATGGAGCGTAACACAAATTTCTGATCTCAGAGTCTATCACACGCCCACTTATCTGCAAATCAGTTGGTGGAGGAGTCCTTCGGCACCACACATCAACAGTCCGTCCTTGACTATCTTGACCGACCTTGGACTTCACAAAACTAGTCTTGCATGAATAGTGCTATTAGCATCAGGTTCCAGCTCAATAGCCATAGAACTCAGCTTTAACTGAAATGCCAACCTGGAATTCCCAACTGAACTTCAACCAAGAAATGGAACCAAAAAATCCAAAATAAAACCTGCTCTGATATAATAGCAATTATTTCCATGAGCGTTAAACCTATAGTTTGCTGATCTCCATGTAGTGGCAACAGACAATAGGTGTCCTATTACAATTGACCTCAATTCATATTTTTACAATGAAGATAAAAATGGGTTAAACCACGCATATGCGTGCTACATTTAGAATGAAAATGTCACACTCAAGTGTGTTTTAATTATTACATGAACAAAAATGTGCTCGAATGCACACAGCATTTTACAATTGCCAAATTAACATTTACTTTTAGTGGAAATAAATTAGATTCCACAACATCATTACACATCTCAATAAATTATTAAGTTCAGGACACATTAACTTTGGTCACTCTATTCTCTGCACACGTTAGGAGAAAATAGCAACAAATCATAATCAATCACAATAAAATACGCAGAATCATGCTACAACATTCTTAATAAAATATAGTTAACAAATATTAAGAAATCAATGTGGTTACCTCCCTTGTCTGAATATTTTTAGCGGACTTATCTTCGATTCACGGAAATAGTGCAGCCTCTGTATATTTAGGCAAAGTCTCCCTGTGAATAATTTCCCAATCGGTCTCACGCTATTTATGCACCTCTATGGATTGCAGGTGGGAAACTTTGTCAGTGCAAGTTTATCGGCATCAGGTTTGAACAACAATCCCCTTTCCCTACAATCGTTCGAGTGTAACACATCTGCTTCGAATGACCGACACTGCTACACACACAGGGCCCTCTAATTGCATGTAATCCACTATGGCGCGAATCATACAATCACATAACATGGCTGTCATCGCTAGTGCAAGATATGTATAAGACAAAAGACGGAAACATCAAAGATCTTAATAACGATTGAAGATAAAATTGTTAATAAGACAGGCATAATTTGCCCTTGACTCCATGACAGATATACTCCACAGACCGTCTGTGAATTTAATTATTTTTTTTATACACATACTTTAGGAGGAATTATTTTTTTAAAGTACAGCAGCCAAACATTGAGAAGTCGCACAAGTCGACGATAGGAAGTACCTCTTTCAAAGCTATAAATGAGGTTTATAGAACAACACACACACACACACACACACACACACACACACACAAAGGTATCACGAGCGAAAGCCTATAAATGAGGTTTTCAGAACAAAAAAAACAACAAAAAAAAAACGAAAAGGAAGATCCCTTTCAAAAGCTGTAAATGACATATAGAGCTTTATATATATTTATTTACCCCAAACAAAAAGGTAACCATGATAATCACGATAACGCGATGACGATAATGACGCTCACATTATTGATGCAAAGAGCTGTACAAAAATAAATCAAGTTGTGCCAGATTTCACATTAAGATTACAGGCAGTCAGGATTTGATGGCGCCTACAAATTAATCCTGCTGGTGTGTGTAAAGTAACTTTCTTGTCATGCCGTCTAGAGCATGAAAAGTTACTCTAACCATCATATCGCCATTTTCTTATATCACCACCCGCGAGTCGCATCACCACAGATTTCGCAATTCTTCTGTCATCAACACGTTCTCTCTCTCTCTCTCTCTCTCTCTCTCTCTCTCTCTCTCTCTCTCTCTCTCTCTCTCTCTCTCTCTCTCTCTCTCTCTCACACACACACACACACACACACACACAGACACACACACGTATCACAAATGATTAGAAAACGCACGCACTACACAAATACCGTGGAGAAGTTTTAGAAACATTTTCAGACTAACATACCAGGCAAAATGCCGTGTGGATTACTCTGGAAGCAGTGAATGGGACCTGATTCCGTGGCCCGATAGTTAACATGACCGGAGAGATAAAGCCCGTCTCAATTCCTTTCACTACCTGTGCAAATATTGCCACACCCCGGTCAATAACGGTGCCCAGTTAAGAACACAACCTTAGACGACAAGTGACTGGCTTATATAACTGGCAGGCGTGAACACTCACTTCATCCTGCAGCTCCCTTGAAAACAAAAACAACAACGCGTGTTCAAAGGGAAATAAAACGAACTAAAACAATCATCCATATCTGATTAAAGGTCGCACATATATACGAACGCAAAGACACACGTAACTAGATTAACAGATTATCAGAACAAAATTCACAGATGCACACACTTATTCACAAGGATTCACTCACATACATGACACAAACGTGCATCCGTTCAGCGGTAACGACAGATAGCGTACGTAAAAGCGGTGGACAGACGTACAAGACTTGGAACTGTCGGAGTCTGGTCTCCAATGAAAGAAATCCAATAATCTGAAATTATGAGATCGTCTTTCTACCGTCCCTTGCATCTTACATTCATCTCCATCTCATTGTAAAGTTCAAATTCGGATCGATGCAAAAGTACCTCTGGGTTTTTTGGATTTGTGTGTTATAGTTTTTAAAATCTTGAGGTTCATCACTGGTCTAGTTTCGACTATACCCACTTGCTGTTTGCTATGACATATTGTAGTTCATCACCGACCTAGTTTTCACTGAGGTACATTACTAACCTACTTTCGACTAAGTCCACATTTTCAAGTACTTCAAAGTAGCATGCTGTTTGGTACCGACATAAATTCAGTTATATCCCATGTAAACTCTAACAGTAACAATTAAAACTAACGCATGATTTATTAGTAATTGATAACTATTGATTTGCAATTCAAAACTAAAACTATTTCCCCTCCCATAGCAGACCAAAACTGTCAAGGAATCACGTGACAGAGAGGAGCACGCTTAAATAGAAGCAAACGGCTATCTCGAAATTGTTATTACAACAAACGGAAATTACAAAATGACCCACTTTTTTCTCATTAGAGCGAGGCTATTTTAAACTGTTATTTAATATCTAATGCAATCTGTTTCTCACGGTCCGTGCAGTCTCAATAAAATAGGTTCCATTATTATCAAACTGCAAGAAATTAAGTGACATTTCCCAGCTATGCATGAGGCTTAGTATAATTTCTAGCCAACAGCCAAGAAGGGGCCTGACCTGTCTACAGTTTGTAAACTGTTATAGCGTTATAAATTTAATTCTAATTTTCAACAGGCGATAATGTATGGAGGAGACAAGGTTTTATGTTTGATCCAGTACTTAATCTTTAAACATCGAAACTAGGCGTGATGTGAATCAATATATGATGCGTCATCAGCAAAATATTGAACATACCCCATGCATTATGCAGCGAGAGATTATTTAATACTTCACACCTAGCACCTGGGCAGTTAGAAGTCACACTGAAAGGGAGCACAGTTTAAGGAAGTTATATCTGAAGTAAACTTTCCACAAATCAATGTTAGAATGTCGCAGAGTGAACGGATCTTTAATGTCTCAACTATAAGTAGACCAAACCTTTAACATAATTATCTCGCCCACTACGAGTAAAAAGTGAGTCGTCTTCTAGCACTTCTCACGCTGTATTCAGCAATGCTTTCATTCGTGATTTCCATCTGCCTAAGCATCTGATGAAACTGTCAGGACTGATAAAGGGATAGTGTGAGTGGAAAAGCTGCAGTGAAGAAAAGGTGGAAGGGGTACCAAAAAAAAGTTCCAAACAAGCTGTGTGTGTGCGCGCGTGTGTTTTACAACTCCTCCAGCAAACCGGCAGCAATGATTGAGTCAACTAGATTCGGAAAGCGTTTTCTCACCAGATGGGAGCGGCGCACCGGAGACCCAGAAGCTACCATGCGTGTCTCGGTCTGCGCTACCGGAGTCGAACCCTACATCACTAAAAGTGACACCCCGAACTCGAGGAAACTTCCGCTGATTGTTCTCTTTTCCTTTCTACGCAAGTGTATCGAAAGTTTGGGTCTTTTTAATGACGCGTACAGAACAGTTACAAAAGTAAGTGTACTTGAGCGTCAAAGGTGATCCAAGTGAAATTGTGGAACTTGTAAGTAGTAGCAGTAGTATTCGAACTCTCCAATACACATATATGCAATCTACACACCACCACCACCACCACCAACAACAACTCACGACCTCCCCACATCCCTCTCAGCAGTCACGGCGGAAGAGGTTTTCTGTGTCATCCCCATACTTCCTCCATCCCACTATCCATCGTATGCTCATGCGCATGCACTTGGCCACCGTTTTACTTTTTTTTAACCCTTTGCTTTCTTGGCGTCCCTGGCTATAATTTCGAAAGCATCGTCCGACACAGACAAACCTCTTAGTCTGCGTTTTCTTGTCCCTGCTGCACGCAACCCAACGGTCGACTCTCAGAGTGACTGACGACGTCTGTTTACAGTTATAGATTATCCACCGCACCGAGGGTGGGGGACAAAAAGTCTCTTCGGTTGTTGGTCTTTTCCCCAGGCCAGGTTTTAGGAAAATAATAAGCTGCGTTGCTCAGTGGCTGCTTCTGGCGTGTTGGACGGAGACTCTGGCGCCGTTCCCGAAATTGGAAGCAGTGACGTGAGCTAGTTAACCCTTCGGGAGACACGTATGAAGTGCGAAGTAAATTAGCAGCCTATTGCGTTAGTTAACTGCTTAAAAGCTAAAGCGTACGAAGCACGTGTGCAGAGGATTGCCAAACGGTTTATGTATTAGTGAGCCGTGTAGAAGTTAGAATAGACTGTATAAGATCGATCTCTTACTTAATTAACTCTTTACACCCGTGTGCTCCTCATTTTACCAGACTTTTATAGTTTGGGTTAACCCATTAGAATTAAAACTATATGATGTGAACGAAGCATTATCGATTTAGGTTAGTTAATCTTTAAAAAGCCGTTTACGATGCAAGTAGTTTTATACCAAACGTTTATGCCACTTAATCTTTCAGAAGTCAAAATATAGTCCAAAACAATACCAATTTTTGTTACATTTGTTTTCTCTTTAAGAACTAGTATATGTCAACTAGCATCTGTGAACTAGTATATGTGACTTGTGATACGCAGCATTGTGTTCTTATGCAGACATGATTAGGAAATACTAAAACGTTTTTCTTCACTCGATGTACGTCATCGTATTGTACATTATTTTACAAAGGAGAAGTCAAGAAACAATGAGCGTTGCACACTGTACATCACACTGGAACAATATTTCAGATTATAAGTGATGTAGTTACAATTATATGTTCTGTGCAAAACACGCGTCGAATGGAACACGACAAATTGAACTATATTGCATTACATAAGTTCTATGAATTAATGAAAACTATATTGCATAACATAAGTTCTATGAATTAATGAAAACTATATTGCATGACATAAGTTCTATGAATTAATGAAAACTATTTCTGTTCAATACATGTCCAATGAAACGACTCGTATTGAGCAATATTTTACAACATAATAATACAAGGATTTAAAAGTTTATTACATGTCCAACTGAACAACATTTTATAACAGAAAATGTAAGAAAAAGATTTCTGGCACAATACTCATCGTATGAGACTGAAAAAAGTGAGCAATATTTCACAACAAACGTTCAATGAAATAATAAAACAATTTATGTACACCGAACACGTCAAATGGAACTAATTCAACTATGTCTATTGTTGACAAAATAAGGTCTATGAAATAATGGAAGGATTAATGTTGAGAATACAAGTCAAAAGGAACTCGTCAATTACATGAGTATTTCACAACATAATCTGTTTGAAATAATTTGATTTGTGTTACACATCAAATAGAACTCGTTCTCTTGAGTAATAATTCATATTATAACATATATGAGTAATAATTCACAATATAACATATATGAGTAATAATTCACAATATAACATATATGAGTAATAATTCACAATATAACATATATGAGTAATAATTCATATTATAACATATACGAGTAATAATTCACAATATAACATATATGATACATATAAATGATTTATGAACACAGTACACGTGAAAAGAATCTTGTCAAACTGAGCAGCAGTTCTCCACATACGATCTTTGAAAATAATTCAACTTATAATTGAATCAAGTCACGAATCATTCAAGTCACAATTGATTTAAGTCACAAATGATTCAAGTCACAATTGATTCAAATCACAATCGATTTAAGTCACAATTGATTCAAGTAACAAATGATTCAAGTCAAAATACACAAACATCAAATGAGGCACAATGCCAAGCTAAATGGAGAAACAGTCATTTCAGGATTTCCAAAATAAAACAACAAATACATCAAGTGGAACAACATGAGACATGAAGGGAAATATCCTGTTCAGACATAATTTAGAATTTATTAAATAACCAGAAAAATGCAACCCATCATTCGAGAAGGATTAATTGCCTTGGGTGTTTTTTTTAATTAATTTTAGAATTCTTTGACTTAAATAAATCTCAATCATAATACCTACTCATATACTTAAATGGCAAATATTTTTAGTGAAAGTTAAATCATCACCATTTACCAATTCTTCCCTGCTCAGTTGTGTTAATAATTTTAATTTGGACATGGCAAGACCCTCAAAACCTTGAAAATTGATTGTGGTTCCAAACAGGTTCAAGGTAAGATATTGAATGGAGTGTGCACTAAACATACTCGGAAATGTCAAACTGACATAAGAATACGGAGGTATTGGTAAACTCCGATGAACCATGATGTATTCAGAGTGGTGTCCCTTGAGTCGCAATTAAAAATTGGGTAAATCCGGTTGAAAAGTGATGTAGAACAATGTTGTCTGGGCATGTCGGCTTCTGGCAGAACCAGTGTGCATGTCGGTTTCAGAACCAGCGGATGAGCTAGCACTTTATATAGTAGGAATATTTTTTAAAGTTTTCGTTGTTTTTTTTTTTTCCGATGTTCTTTTCTTTTCTTATTGCCATAATTACAGCTTGGGAGGGGCGTGTTTTCACCGCGCTGGGAGTCAAAAGCTCTGCTGTTCATTAGCATTTTATTCATGTAACTGATCCTAAATTTGCTCTGTTGCATGTTTGCATTTACAAATTCGTTTAAGAGAACGAAACATACACTAGATCACGATACTCATGTACATTATAATCACACAAGTACACATGCACTTGTTAAAAACATTAATGTACACACATACACAAATGTATGCAACTGTTCATAGCCCTCAAACACTCACTCGCATACACACACACATACAACATATACATAAAATTGTTTATAACACACACACACCCACCCACACCCACACCCACACATACACACACACACGCACCATATAAGCTCATACATACAACTGTTCATAATATGCACGCACATACACAAGCACACACACACGCACGCAGATATATAATTGCTCATAACAATCGTGAGCACAGCGCCGTCACACAGACCTACGTAATTCGCAACACTCACATTCTTCTCATACAAACAAACACGAATACTGCTGTTCATAACGCTCACGCACACGCATATACTTACACAAACACATACACATCTCACTCACGCACATACATACTTTTAAACAAACACTTGTTCATAACACTCACGCACATACATACTTTTACACACACACTTGTTCATAACATTCACGCACATACATACTTTTACACACACACTTGTTCATAACACTCACGCACATACATACTTTTACACAAAGGCTTGTTCGTAACTGTGGCGGAATAAATTTGCCTATTCCTATTTCTAGACTTAATTGTTATATAAATTGTTAAATTATCAAAGAGACCGACCTTGGGACTCCTTATAATGGTATTTTTGTAAGTGTCAGAGTTGGAGTAAAGAACTCGATTTGAGAATATTCTAGAAAATTGCTGACGGAATCCAAACCAGTTCCAACTGGATGAATAGTTTTTCTGACTAAAGTCTCACACTTGTTCTTAACAAATTCATGCAATGGGGATGGACCGGAAATTTCATTGTTGAAGAAGTATTCTATTCTATTCACTTTGAATTTGAACATAACTCAAGTCCAGCCATAAAGGCAATCATTACCTTATGGCAAATTAACTTTCTGATTTCATACATACTTGCAATTGATCTATGATTTGCTTTTGAGAATGCTTTATGTAATTGAACCATTATTCTATGTTCATTAATTTGACTATGTTGTAAATTATACTTGTAGATTTTTTTTATTGATGCTATATTTCTTATGCTGTATGTTTAACAGAATAATGAAATTTTTTTTATAAGTTTTGTTAAGTTGAGAATGTTTGTAGGAGAGAAAGGAGTTTAGAGATGAAATAAGCCTGAAATTTAGTGCTGCCTTAATTTGAGTTTTGCAGGGCATAACAAGCCTTTTTGGTTTTCACTTCATGCTACAGTGACTACTGTACTCTACTTGAATAAGTTGGTGTCTGACTCCATTGTTGTTGTCAACTTATCAGTAAATCGTGTTGGCTGTGAGTTGATTGCCATGAATTCCATTCTAGAACCAATATGGCAGAGATTTGTGGCCTGAGTTTGGTCTCGAGAATTCATTGTGAACATTCCTCATGGTGCGTTGAGTAAATGCACATGAGACTTCAGAAATTCCTCCTGATGTGCTTGATAGTGCTTGTGAAATTCAGTACGATTCTCTAAGGCGTGCTGGAGAGTGCATTGAAGATTCTGGAACAGTTGGTTAATGTGAGACCTCATCTAAATATGAAAGGCAGTGACTTGTTGCAAACTACATGATTGTGAAACACTTGCCGATGATAGTCGCCATCTTGAACAGGTTATGTGTTTTGACTTTAACTATTTCTCTAAAACTCCACTCTTATTTCTATGATGATATCCATGAATTTGTTTGTGTATTTATGTTATTGACTGCTTACTTCTATGCTAGGATAAACTGAATAATTGTCCAGCATTAATTGAACATTGTTGTCAAGTGATGTAAATGTCAATGCTCTTTGATTATATTCATATGTTATATATTTGATTGTTGATTTAATAAATTTGACCTTACATAAATTGATAACTCTATTTGGAAAGACAATGGGTGGGTGGAGGCTCATTAAATATAGATTAAAGATGTATCTGTCTTCTCCTTTAGTAAGAAGTTTTCCACCTACAGAAATATTGTGTGAAAGTAAATGTCTGTCTTTAATGTTGTGGAAGAAAGAAAACGTACCAGCATATCCGCCAGTGAGAGAAACGAGCGGTGTCTAATGGAGAATTATTAATTACATAAATTAAGATTCTCATTAGTTGTAATTAGTTATGGATGATTAATTCATAATAATAATCATATCCATTAACTTCTGGCGTTGGCGTTACAATAACACTCACGCACATGCATGCTTTTACACAAACACAGTTTCATAACACTCACGCACATGCATGCTTTACACAAACACAAACACTTGTGTATAACACACGCAGCCAAGCGTAGAAACAGTCATGATTTTCTAACACGAACATTCTTTTGTTAATTTACCATCTCCACCTCACCTTGTCATATTCAAATTAAACACCTTTCATCTGCTGAGTTTGGTTTCATGTTTAGTTTTTCTATACTCTTATTCCATCGAAAACAGGAAAGTGTGCTTTAAATTAAGTCGAAAACTAAACTATAAACAAAATGATGTATTAGACAAGATGCCATTATAAACTTTGAAGCATTATGTTTGAAATACCAACCTTATTAACATAATTCCAATCACAAATTATAAACAGAAGCGAGAAACTTTTATCTCTGTTGGTAGATTACATGTTTCATTCATTGTATCTTTTCATCTGTTTTTTTTCCTTTATTTGAATTTAAATTCAATATTAAAGTAAACAGCCTAAAATACTTCAAGAGGAAAAAAATCAATTCAGTAATTCCTGGGAGGGAACAGACAGCTGTTGATGACAAGCAGCAAGAACCCTTAAATGTCAGCTGATGTCATCATGGCTCTGTTTAGTAGGTCATTTCAAAACTGACCTTTGTTCAGCACACTGCTGCTCGTAAGCTACGGGTGACGTCATTTACCCATTTAGCTAAGTAAATGAAACAGATAGAATTAAGTAAGATAGTTACACTACAACTCTTTTCTGTGACAACTACTGCAATTAGTTCTGTAACTATTATTAGAACTGCTTTAGATAGGAGATACTGCACTCTTTTAATCTAGTTCTGTAACTATTATTAGAACTGCTTTAGACAGGAGATACTGCACTCTTTTAATCTAGTTCTGTAACTATTATTAGAACTCCTTTAGACAGGAGATACTGCAATCTTTTAATCTAGTTCTGTAACTATTATTAGAACTGCTTTAGACAGGAGATACTGCACTCTTTTAATCTAATTCTGTAACTATTATTAGAACTGCTTTAGGCAGGAGATAAAGCAGTACATTAATCTAGTTCTGTAACTATTATTAGAATTGCTTTAGACAGGAGATACTGCAGTATTTTAATCTAGTTTTGTAACTATTATTAGAACTGCTTTAGACAGGAGATACTGCAGTCTTTTAATCTAGTTCTGTAACTACTATTGGAACTGCTTTAGACAAGAGATACTGCAGTATTTTAATCTAGTTCTGTAACTACTATTGGAACTGCTTTAGACAGGAGATACTGCAGTATTTTAATCTAGTTCTGTAACTACTATTGGAACTGCTTTATATTAGAACTGCTTTAGACAGAAGATATTGCAAAACTTTAATCTAGCTCTGTAACTACTATTGGAACTGCTTCAAACACAAGAGATTGCAGTACTTTAATCTAGCTCTGTGACAACTATTAGAACTGTTTCAAAAGAAGAGACTGCAGTATTTTAACCTAGCTCTATGACAAATAGCCAAAAGGACAGACTGCAATTTATTTTTGTTTTTTTAACCTAGCTCTGAAGACTGTTTTAGATAAAAATCACTACTATTATTATATCAGTCTAGAAATGTTATAGTTAGAACTAAAAACAGCTCTAATTTTGATCTGTGAGTGAACGTTTTGGAAGTCCTATAGTTAGAACTAAAAAAAAAACAAAAAAAAAACCAGCTCTAATTTTGATCTGTGAGTGAACGTTTTGGAAGTCCTAGTTAGATCGGACCACAGCATTTAATAAGATATTAACTGTTACTTCTCTTGTAGCTATTGGACTGAACCACCTACAATAATCTAATAATTATAAAATAATTGTTTAAAAATAATAATCCACAGTTAGTCGCCCGCCATAAGTCACTGTTCTCTCTATATTGATTATATTTGCAGAATATAAAACCCTGAGATATTGTTCTCTACAGACGGATTATATTTACAGAATATGAAGAACCCTAAGACACTGCTCTCCAACAGATTGATTATATTTACAAAAGACTGCTCTCCAACAGATTGATTATATTTACAAAAGACTGCTCTCCAACAGATTGATTATATTTACAAAAGACTGCTCTCCAACAGATTGATTATATTTACAAAAGACTGCTTTCCAACAGATTGATTATATTTACAAAAGACTGCTCTCCAACAGATTGATTATAATTATATTTACCAAAAAGCACTGATTTCTGAAGACTGATTATTTTTACAGAACATTAAAACACCCTAAGACAATTTCATATCCAGGCTTATCATAAAGGCTTTTATTATTTAAAGAATTCTAGTGGTTTCAGTATTGTGGCTGTACTGGTCACGGTGTTCTATATATATATATATATATATATATATATTTATCTCCCTTGCTTTACTTCCACCTACCTCAGTCGTTTGTGTCTATGATTATCTGTTCGCATCTATTCACGATATGCAAGGCCACCATTTGATCACCACTCTATTGTAGGCAAATTAAATAAATAAATAATTAAAAGTTTAACGGAGTGACTGCTAAGTCCCAATAATGTGATGGTGGAAATGTGGTCACCGGCTTTTGGCGATGAGTGCGCACAATCTAGAGTCTAGACCTTCGAGACACCAGACAGCTAGGAAGGAAACTAATTATGGAATAAAATGGGTTTGGAATATGCGCTAATTCTCCTAAGAGTTCTATACGCTCACAATCACGGCTGCTAAGCTGAAGATTGAAGATCCAAGGAGTGGTTGGTGAAGATCGGTCGCGCTAAATCAAATGATGAAAGCGAGGCTCGAACTCACACCGAGACTGAAGATAGAGAAAGCAAGTTTTCAAAATCCAAACACTGACAGAGAAAGACAATTTTAAAGACAGAAACAAACAACACACACATGAAGCAGAAAGGTGGGAGGGGGGCGAGGAGCGAGGAGATCGAAAAAAGAGTCGATGAATTGTCAAAAATTCAAATGTCGAAGCTGTTGCACAAAGAGAGCGATGGAAAGTGCATTTCGGCCGCTAGATCATGTACACATGTACAGACGCACTATGAATACATGAAAATAAACAAGCAGAATAAATAAATGTATTGATGCATTGTTGTTTATCGACTCTGTGTAAGCAGGTGACAATACTGGATAGCTTATAAACAATTTTAATTAAATCAGACTCACTTGTTTTGATCGATTAGAAATGTAAAATGACTGGTCTGGAAACTGGGGGGGGGGGGGAAAGAAGCATTTAAACCAGTTTCTCATCACTCGCGTCACTTGCTTCCTTTCTTTGGGACAAAAGAACTTGTCTTAAGCGTCGAGTATATCCGCACGTGAGTGAAACAGCTCCACATAAGCTGAATCTACGTCCCGCCTCTACTCGCTAGACTCACAGCCTGGCTAGCCGAGAGGCTACACACTAGGGGTTCGCCATACCACCAATTCTGGATCTCTGTTTGATCTAGATTAAAATCGTGCGGTTCTTTTCAACTGGGGCATTGTCAACACGTGCACACAATCAAACCGCAGACGGGACCACCCTCTCTTGGGGACGGGGCGTTCTCTTTGACCACTTGAGTATGTGCCATAGGGGTCTCTTGCGTTGTTTCCCCATGCCCCCCCTTTTTCCCCCACAACCCGACGACTCACTGACTGACAAGTTTTAGCACCTTCCCCACAGTGCACTGCTTTAACTGCCAGTGACACGGATACTGTCGTCACCAGTTACATACTGCTTTTGTTTAAAATGTTATTTTAACAAGAAAAACAAGCCTGAAAATGAAATGCAAAAAGTCAAAACACGAAGAACTTACCTTGGAAATTATTCCAGCTTCAGCCTTGACAAAATAGCTTGAGTTTTACTATGTTCACGGTGTCTTTATCAGGCAAGCGCGCGTTTCGCACACGATGGAAGGGAGTGGGGTTAGAGAAGGGGAAAAAAATGTTGTCGTCTGCTCAATTTCATTTATTTTCCACATCCGTGCGTATTACATGTATTTGACCCGGCCAACCCGATGTCGTGGGCTGGCGCGCTCGCTGGCAGTCATGTTCGGTTCAGTGGAAAGAAAACGACCTGAGCGAGCGCCAGATTGACAAACAGACTGAAAATATTTACTCGGCAGACCCACTGCCAGACGCTGTCACTGATCTGACGGGAATAGCGAGCTGAAAGAGTGATACTGATCCGGGTACTGTGAAGTGGCGGGTAGCTTGGGTATGATTAAAACATGAGCCGGTTTAACTTTACCCACGCGCTCAGGCAAATACAATTCGGTTTGCTTACCTGTAATTGGACCAACTGAAATAATGCCAGTGAACTGAGTTGAAATGTCTCAACTCTCTTAAAAAAAATAATTGGACCAAATGAAATAATGCCAGTGAACTGAGTTGAAATGTCTCAACTCTCTTAAAAAAAATAATTGGACCAACTGAAATAATGCCAGTGAACTGAATTGAAATGTCTCAACTCTCTTAAAAAAAATAATTGGACCAACTGAAATAATGCCAGTGAACTGAATTGAAATGTCTCAACTCTCTTAAAAAAAATAATTGGACCAAATGAAACAATACCAGTGAACTGAGTTGAAATGTCTCGTTTCTTTAAAAAAAATAATTGAATACATACGTGCATGCAAGTGCCAGTATGATGCCAATATACGTCATTGTGGGTGTTCCTCTGTCCGCACGTGCCTGTGGACGGTTTAATCTTTTGGGGGGATGTGTGCACGTGTATATGTGTGTGTGTGTGTGTGAGAGAGAAAGAGAGAGAGTATGTGCAAATATCTAAGTCAGTGTATGCTAATGTCTATGTATGTGTAGAGAATGTGATCATGTAAGTATATATATATATATGTGTGAGTGTTTGTTGTTTGCATGCGTTTGTATGTTTCAGCTTACGTAAATGCGTCAATATACTCATGTAGGTATACATCTGTGCTATATGTGTATATAAGTTGTTTTTGTGTGTGTGTGTGTGTGTGTGTGTGTGTGTGTGATCCGAGAGTGACTTTGTAAAATATCGTTGATAATGAGGGTCGCAAGATAAACCTCCAGGTCTCCGTACCTGTTAAAAGTAATAAGAGTGACCAGGGTAAAAAGCGAGGGACCCTCTCACCGTAATAAATGTAATTCAAAACAAAGTAACTTCTCCAAAGGCTGGACACACTCCAAACACACACATTTATACATACACACAAACATGAATATCACACAGACATATTCCACATACGTATGTACAAAGATGCAAAGCGCAATTTTGTAGCAGTTTACATGTTATTTGTGGGCATTTTTAAACTGAAGACATCTATACAATAAAACCATCTGTAAATTAAGATATATATAAACTAAAGATATCTTTAAACTGAAGACATCCATACAATAACAAATCTGTAAATTAAGATATCTATAAAGACATCTTTAACCGAAGACACGCATAAACACACAAATATAAATTCTAGTAGACGAACTCATAAATAAACTAAATGCATATATAAGCTGATGATATATTTAAATGATGACATCAGTCTATTAACTGAAGATATATTTAAGTGAAGACATTTATTAACTGAAGACATCTATTAACGGAATATATATATATATATTTAAGTGAAGTCAAGAGCTGAACACCCTATGAACTGGATATATATACAATAAAGACATATATAAACTGAAGTCAAATACATATATAAACTGAGGACAAATGCATATATAAACTAAAAACAAAGATGCATAAACTGAAGTCAAGGACATATATAAACTGGAGTCAAAGTCAGACAAACTGGAGTCAAAGACACATAAATGGAATACAAAGACATATATAAAGTGAAAACCTTTATAATTAAGAGATTTGTATAAAGCGATGTGATATACTATTCTACTAGTGAATTGCATTATTGCCAATAAATCAACAAGCGTAACAATGACATTATATATGAGTCTGTTAATAAAAGTAAGACTATTGTTTTAATATTTATGACTAAAATATAATTAATATCCAGACTTCTGTGAAAACATTCTTTCACGAACAAATAAAATTATTTTAAAATACATATATATTCATGCACATATATTTACGTAAAATAAAATAGTACATGAAATATTTTTTTAAAATCTTTAAAATATTTTTCATCATTTTATTAATGGCACGCATGTCTTAATCATGCTGAAAATATTTTGCAAAGCTGGTAATGTTAAGATTAAAATTTATTACAGTACTATCCTTCTAGAATCTAGATGCTAACATCGTAATTCATTGGTAGGTGGGAAATAAAAAAAGAAAAGAAAAAACAAATAACAGCTTTCCTTTCACTTCGCCAGTCGTCATGTGACACTCGTTCAGTACCCCGCCTCACCCATGCTGGGTGACATTATACAGACAGACCCGAAAGTAGAAAAACCTAAAGAAATATTGTTAAAATACAGTATTAAACGAACAGATATGAAAAAACGAAATGTGGTTAATCTTCCGAGGTGGGTAGAGGGAAAAATAGGGCAAAGCTGAGGAAAGATGTGTATTTAAATTTAACTAAGCCCAGATAGCTAGCGAGAGAGAGAGAGAGAGAGAGAGAGAGAGAGAGAGAGAGAGAGAGAGAGAGGAGCTCTGTAAAAATCACATTTGGGTGAATCTAAGCTTGTTTTGTGATGTTTTACAGGTTGAAAATTGGACTGAGATGAATTAGAGTGAGTGACGTTTGTAAAGTCATAATTGGGTACGGTTAAGCTTTTTTTGTGACGTTTAAAAGGTTGCAAATTGAACTAGAGTGAGTGACGTTTTAAAGGTTGAAAATTGGACTAAACTGAGCTAGAGAAAATGACGTTTTCAAGGGTGAAAATTAGATTGAACTGAGCTAGAGAGTGACATTTGTAAAGAGGTGAAAATTGGATTCAGCTGAGCTAGAGAAAATGGTGTTTTACAGAAAGATAATTAGATTAAACTGAGCTAGAGAGAGGGACATATGTAAAGGGTTGCAAATTGGACTGAGCTGAGCTGGAGAGAGTGGCGTATGTAAATAGATGAAAATTGGAGTGAGCTGAGCTGGAGAGAATGACGTTTTAAAGAGGGAAGATCTGGACTAAACAGGGGGAAATGTGTGGCTTTGTTGGAAGGGTTTGGTATGAGAGGCCATTTTTACTTTTTATTTACGACTTTATGGTATAAACCGATAAAGGGCAGACTCAAATTCAAATCATAAAATGAATTAGAGTTACCAGAGAATCGACCAATCCAACTAGCTTGAATTTGTTATTTAAAATTGTCACTAGAAAATAAAACAGTTCCTCATAGCACAAGGGATAAGGGATGACAAAACAGGTCAAAGATGAGCAAGAGCGAGTGCCATTCTTGAAAAGGGGTGGAGTGGTGGCAGAACTGGTCAGAGCTTCGCAAGAACGAGTAACATTCTTGGAAAGGGTGGAGTAGTGGCAGAACTGGTCAGAGCTGTGCAAGAACGAGTAACATTCTTGGAAAGGGGTGGAGTAGTGGCAGAACTGGTCAGAGCTGTGCAAGAACGAGTAACATTCTTGAAGGGAGAAGCGTGTTGGTGGAGGGATGGCAATCAAAGCAAGAGTGATTAGCGTTCTTGAAGGAGTGATGAGCTGGAGAGAAAAAAAAAGTAAATTCAAGGTGGAAAGGAGAAAAAAGCAAGAGAAATTGTGAATGAGAACTGCTAGTACTCTTGAAAAGGCGAGGATAGAGTTAATGTATTCTAGACAATAGGTTGTGCTGCCCTTGAAAAGGCGATGATAGAGTTAATCTATTCTAGGCTATAGATTGTGCTGCCCTTGAAAGGAGCAATTGTGCTAAGCTTTAATGAGGGATATTCTCGAAAGAAGCAACTGTGTTTAGCTATATAAGTAACGTACTTCGAACAGACAACTGTGCTAAGCTATAAAGATTGGCGTACTTGAAACAGACAATTGTGCTAAGCTATAAAGAATGATGTACTTCGAACAGACAACTGTGCTAAGCTATAAAGATTGGCGTACTTGAAACAGACAATTGTGCTAAGCTATAAAGAATGATGTACTTCGAACAGAAAACTGTGCTAAGCTATAAAGAGTGGCGTACTTGAAACAGACAATTGTGCTAAGCTATAAAGAATGACGTACTTGAAACAGACAATTGTGCTGATCTATAAAGAATGACGTACTTGAAACAGACAATTGTGCTGAGCTATAAAGAGTGGCGTCCTTGAAAGGGACCTGTGCTAAGCTATAAAGAGTGACGTACTTGAAATAGGCAATTATGGTAAGCGTTCCTGAAAGAGGTAATCGTGTTAAAGTAGAAAAAGAGGCCTTCTTAAATAGTCGTTTGTGTTAAGCTAGAGTGATGTCCTTAGAAAGGCATAGAACTAAGCCAAGCTAGAAAGAGTTATGTCCCTAAAGAGAGCACTGTGGTAAGCTGCTCTAAATCAGGAAGGACCTGTTTAGATGAGACGGAGTGACATTCTTCATATAGAAGTGGACTTGACTTAGCACAGATAGAGAAAGGGTCATTCTTTACAAAGGACTAAGATCAAGTAGAGAACATTACAGTCTTGTAAGAGTGACGTTTTGAAGGATGGAAACCGGTACTGATAAGATGACAAAGAGAAAGTGAAGAAAACAGACTTGTTCATGCTGCTGAATATTACTGTAAGATTAGACAACCTTTCCAGCTAGTAACGATTGTGCTTCAAATTTCAGTCAAACAAATAATCAACACTAAAAAAAGAAATGTGCATGTTAAAACTGGAGGAATGGAAACAAAAATCAATTGCTTTCCCCTTTATGTCTAAATTATTCATGATATATTTCTGTCCTTGTTAGTTTAAGACAAGTTGTTTGCTTTGCTTTGCTTTGTGTGTGTGTGTGTGTGTGTGTGTGTGTGTGTGTGTGAGATTGTGTTTGTGCTTCCTTTCTTTTTATTTGTCACTTTAATATTTTATGGGTTTTTCCACCACCTGTATTGTCTCTCTCCCTCACTCTCGATCTCTACCGGCAATGACTCATAATACAAATGTCGAGTTTACTGTCAGTTACAGAATATGTTCATGTATATAAAAAGCAGTACAACTCTCACACAATGTTACTGTTAAAAGTGAAAGTTCCCCCCTTCCCACCCACCCCTGATTACTTGTCTATGAACTTATCAAGTTACCATTTATTTTGTCAGTTGGAAAGCTGGTGAATATTATATAGGAATTCAACACTTATTGTTTACTCAAACATAATCTAAAAGTGGTTTGCAGTTTCTTAATATTCCTTTCCCTCTGGACCCCCCCCCCTCTTCTCACAAACTAGATGTTCAATGAAACATCTATAAGAAATAAAACACAAACAGTTGTCTATTTAATCTAAACTTGTAATACATAAATACTGACGACTCAAACACCACACAGTGAATATTAGTGAGTCAGACACCACACAGTAAATACCATTGAGTCAAACACCACACAGTAAATATCAGTGAGTAAAACACCACACATTAAATATTAGTGAGTCGGACACCAACCGTGCATATTAATGACTCACACACCACACCGTGCTTTTGCGTGATTCAAAACGCCACCGCGAGCATGTTCGTGAGTCCAAACACCATACCAAACGTAGACAGGATGGCCGTTTTTGCCCTGGATTAAAGATAATGTTAGAAAGTCGATTCTACAACGATTATCACTTAAGTAAACAGTAATACTTTTACATGTTAGTCGCACACTTCGCGTGTGACGTATCTTCAATAAAGTATGTGTTGTCCTACAGGAAATAGTGGTCTGCACTAACTCGCATGTGTTTTCACTTGACCACGTCCTCAAACTCCCGAGGCGCATTCATAGGTGACTAGGCCTGTGTTACGGAGTCGACATAAAGACAGGCTGTCATCAAAACTCAAACTTCGCATGAAAAAAATATGACTCTGACAAAAGCTCCTCCAGCAATAACATTCTAAACGTAATCTAAATATAAATAAATTTACAATTCAGCTGCTGTTCCTAAGGATAATCAAATATAGTGACCAGGTATTCTTCCGCAATGACATGAATTTTAATTAGCAGCAATGCTACTGTGACACAACGCCACACTAGTTATTGGTTATGATTGTTATTTAATAACTAATTACAAGTGATGAGAATCTTAATTTATGTTATTAATAATTCTCCAGAAGACACAATTCATCTCTCGGGCAATGTAAACTTTTTCTATCTTTCACAACATTAAAGACAAACATTTACCGTCACAAAACATTTCCCTATGTGGAAAACTTCTTATCAAAGGAGAAGGTAACTCCGTCTTTAATCTATTTTTAGTGAGTCCCATCCACCCACTATCTCTCCAACATTTGGTAATCAATATGTGTAAGAAGGTCAATCAATTTAACAAAAAATTTCTTAAATCCACAATCAAATATACAACATATGAATATAATCAAAGAGCGTTGACATTTATATCATTTCACAACAATGTTTGATTAACTCTAAACAATCATTCAGATTATCCTAGACTTCAGCAAGTCAATCAAAAGAACATATGTATATATAATCAAGTTCATAGGCATAATTCATAGCAGAAATGAGAGTGGAGTTTTAGATAAATAATTAATATCAATGTACATAACCTTTTTAATGATGGCGGCTGTCTCTGGTGTGGGTTTATAATCACATGGTTTGCAACAAGTCACGGTCTTTTTTATTTAGATGACGGTCCAATGTGTTCCTTCTTGGAACTTTACACAACTGTTCCAGAATCTTCGATGCACTCACAAAGCACGCCTTGAAGAATCAGGAAATTCACAAGCACTATCAAAGCACATCACACAGAATGTTCTAGAACCTTTGTGAGCATTATCAAAGCACATCACACAGAATGTTCTTGAACCTTTGTGAGCACTATCAAAGCACATCACACAGAATATTCTAGAATCTTTGTGAGCACTACTCAGTTCACTACGAGGAATGTTCAAAATAATCTTCGTGAATTCTCGAGACCAAACTAAAGACTCAATTTTCACTGTATTGGCTTTCGAACAGAATTCACAGGAATAAACTTACAGCAGACATTTACTGATAAGTTCGATGTCAACACTGGATTTACACACCAATATGATGTATGCAGTCTTACGCGGATCAAATGCATCATTGACTGCAATAACTAAACAGCGGCATTCAACTGAAATTACTAAACAGCAACGGACTGACTACAATAAATAAACAGCAACAAACTAACTGAAATGCTTAAACAGCAACATTATGACTGCAATAACTAAACAGCAACACTTTGACTGAAATGACTAAACACCAACGGACTGACTGAAATGCTTAAACGGTAACAGTCACGAATCGGATATAAGCACAATAGCTGTGAGTGTTACTTCGCTAATTTGGCTCATTGCTGTGCAAAGAATTCAAATTATGTAAGGGAGGCAATCTATTTCACCGCCCAAAAATGAAAACTGTAGTGGAATGAAATTATTTTAATGCAATATGTGATGTTCCTATATACAGCTATGTCACATTAGGTGTGAAATGTTTCTATTTTTAGTATTTTCTCTCCTAACTTTTTTTGGTATTTTTCTCTTTCAAAACACATTTTTTCTTTCTCATTGATTTGTATTTTCTCTGTCAAGTTACAGTCTCCACCACCACCCCACCTCACCGTCTCTCTAATTCTTTGAAGTCTCACAAGTATGAATTATTTTTTTAAATCTCAAATTATTCCCACTGTCAGAGGATACTTCGTAAAGAACAAGAAATAGTAAGAGACCGCTCTTGGAAATATTGATTTAAATCTCGACCGCACTGCTGTATAACTATATCAGTCGGTGTGTAAGTATATCAGTGTATAACTTTATCAAAGCGCTTCTATAAATCAGACATTGATTAAATCAATAAGTAACTATATCAATCATTGTGTAACTAGGTCAGCGTGTACCTATACAAGTGAGCATGTAGTTATTTAAGTCAACGAGCAGATGTGTCATTTAAGTGTTTGTCAGTGAGTAAGACAGCGAGTGTTTCTTCGTCGGTCAGTATAACCTGATGTTTTCTGTTAGCGAGCGAACTGTGCACGTAAATGTAATAGTTAGTGAACGTGGCAGTATGCGAGTGGGGATATTATCAGTGTGAGCGTGACATTACTAGTCATTGTTTTATGTTATCAGTCATTAAGAGTGACATTACTAGTCATTGTTTTATCAGTCATTAAGAGTGACATTACTAGTCAGTGTACGATATGTTATCAGTCATTAAGAGTGACATTACTAGTCATTGTTTTATCAGTCATTAAGAGTGACATTACCAGTCATTGTTTTATCAGTCATTAAGAGTGACATTACTAGTCATTGTTTTATCAGTCATTAAGAGTGACATTACTAGTCAGTGTACGATATGTTATTAGCCTGCATTGAAGCAAGTCATGGAATCGAATGTTACGATTTCATGAACGTTTGGTAATAAGTCTAATGGTTGTGAGCATGAGTAATTAGTCAATGAGTGCGAACTAACATTACTCTCTGGATCCCATGATGTTATTAGTACGAGCATTTTGCCAGCCAGTGAGTGAACATCATAACTATTTTAGTCAGTGAACGAGACTTTGTCAGTCACCGAGTGGACATTATATATGTTTTAAACAGTAAACGTTGAGTGGACATTATCACGTAAGTTATTGAGGGAATCGTTATCAGTGACTAACATATTCGGTCAGTGAGATGACATTATTCAGTCAGTGAAGGAGACCTTATTAGTCATTGAGTGGACAGTATATCACTTCAATTATCAAGTCAGACATCAGTCAGTGAGTGGATCTTACCATTTCAGTTTTCAAGCCACTCGTCAGTTACTGAATGACATTCACATTTCAGT
This sequence comes from Sinotaia quadrata, assembly GCA_028829895.1. Taxonomy (NCBI): domain Eukaryota; kingdom Metazoa; phylum Mollusca; class Gastropoda; order Architaenioglossa; family Viviparidae; genus Sinotaia; species Sinotaia quadrata. The sequence continues at coordinate 91,966,577 of CM054178.1, forward strand.
TTTTAAGCCTCACATCAGTCAGTGAGTGGACGTTACCATTTAAGTTTTTAAGCCGCATGTCAGTCATTGAGTAGATGTTACCATTTCAGCTTTTGCCACATGCTGAGTCAGTGAGTGGGCGTTACCATTTCAGCTTTCAAAGTCATATGTCGGTCATTGAATTGACGTTATCATTTCAGTTTTCAAGCCACACATCAGTCAATAAGTGGACGTTACCATTTCAGTTTTCAATCCACACGTCAGTCAGTAAAAGGACGTTACCATTTCACTTTTCAATCCACACGTCAGTCAGTAAAAGGACGTTACCATTTCAGTTTTCAATCCACACGTCAGTCAGTGAAAGGACGTTACCTAAGAGTATAAGCTGCGTGGTGGGTAGTGGAAATTAGCACTTTATCTGATTACGAGCAAGATCGCAAGCACTGACAAACAAACGCATATACAGCTTGAACAAGGAGCAATTGACTTTTCCGGCCTTGACATTGATTTTGAGATGCTGGCGTTGAGTTAAATATAGGGCATGCAAAGCAAAACACACCAAAACGACTGGGGATTACAATTTCCAGATACGTGGCGTTCCGATAAAGTTTTAAATCGTTATCTCCCGACTTCGACACTTTTTCTTTTTCCTTTAAAGACACAGTGCGGTTGATGTGACAAGCGGTTAATTGGCATGCGACTGTGAGAGAGAGGGTGGCTTGGTATCAATCTTGAATGGGGTCATGCATAAAGTGTAAAGAGAATTGGTTCAAGAAGAGATCACAACAGAACACTATCGGCAAAGATTGCTTTGGTCGGACAGTTGGACTGTTTTATATTTACTGACATGATTGGCTTTTCCTTTCAGCAAGATATGATTTCAACAATAATCATGCAGCACTGTAATGCACATCACCCACCCACCCCAAGAAACAAACAACCCAACCTCACAAAACAAGAACTAAATCATCTTACAAAGTTAAAAGGGAGGTAACATTTTCAGAGTGAATGACCCCATATAAATAAGACAACGGATAACTAATTGAGATATTTAGTTTAATTTGGAATTATTTGTGTGACAGCCACCTGTTAACACTATAAATTCTAGGAGAGAAAACTTGTTTCCTGATTGAGATTTAGTTATTATGTAGAGAGAATTAGGTAACTAATGTATAGTTAGTTATGTAATGTAGAGAATGTTAATTATGTAACGTGATAGTTGTGCAATGTAGAGTTTTGCAAAGTAGAGTTACGCAGTGTAGAGAGAGTGAGTTATATAATGAAGAAAGAGGTAGTTTCGCAATAGTAGATCAGAGAGCTTCTAATGCAGTAGATTTGACCTTGACACATTCGTAAAAAGCCAAAAGCGCTTACAAATTGTCAGCATGTCTAAATGGCCACTATTGCCAAGGGTCCGCTAATATATATTGCTTGTTTGCTACGATTATGTAAATATTTATTTCTCCACAATCCTTACGTGAAATTTTATTCTTTCTTACATAATAGATAGGTGTGTCGTTTTACACAGGAGTATTCGAATGCTAAAGCTCTGCTGAGTTAACTGTAAAGCACCCTGAGGTAAGATGAAATAGTTTTCAGTTTTCAGAGTGCTATTTTAAAAGTAAATTATAAGTGCGAGTGAACATTTCTTTCTGCTTAATTTTTCTGTAAATTTATTGTAACCTATTTCTACTATTTCACACCTTATTTTAATGTATGAGTTTTCACTGAAGTATGTTTCGTATAACCTTCGGCTGCTTCTTCTTGCTAGGAATTACCTGAGGTATTTTCTACCAGTTTCCTTGTATGAATGTGCCTACACTTAGCAGACCATTTCTAATTTTATCAGTTCAGCTAAACATTTTAGTTCATTAGCCACTGTGCTATGCAGGAATATGACAGTATGCAAGTCTGCTACATTAGGTGACGTCATTGTGACACACTGCTGATAGGAGACTCTTTATGTTGTCCAGTAGTTACTGAGGTGGAGAGATTTCTGCTGAAACACTCGTACACCTCTGCATACAGAGGCTTGTTGCATGACCCAGTTCTGGGGAATGGCTATCTACTACATTCCAGACATGTGTTGTTATTATTGGCTATGTCTACTTCATCCTAGACATACTTGTGTGTCACCCGTCCTGTTAGTAATTCTGTCTGGAGAGACATCATCTATCGGACTACAGTGGGTTTAAAGGTATATACCCAAGCATAGATAACATACTACAGAATCATTGTCCCCATGTTATAAATGAAGTTACAGCATGTGATGTTCAAGAGTCACTCTTGCATAATGAAAAGAATATTAATGTAGAGGTGTAGATAACCATTTATTTTTCATGCTTCTTCATGAGCTAAGTCTGACAGAAGAGATTATTTCTGACCAAAAACTTAAGTGTGTAGGTGTGATCACGATTGAATGACGAATGGTGGCTGGAGGGGTGAGATGAGTGACATAATTTCTGGTCAGAAGCTTAAGTACACAGTTGCAAATGCAACTGAATACTGAATGGTGGCTGGAGGGGTGAGATGAGTGATTCCAGTTAGCTTACAAGTGAAGTTAGTGTAAATAGCCAGTCAAACTCTTTTCCAATGCTTGTGATCATTATTCGAAGTCCAGTTCCAAAGGCAGACCATGAGCCATGGTGAGTTGTCTGATATAATACATGAGAATGAATTTAGAATAATTTGTATATTAGAATTATTGTTTCATGTGTTGGACTTAGAATGACATAGTTCCTTGATTTAGATATAGTGTATATTCTGGGTTGATTAATTTTATATGTATATGTTAGATTAACTATGCATTATTGAATGTGTGACTCTATTATAAATCAATCAGATTTATAACAGATATATTGAGTGAAGTGTGTATGAGGGCTAACAATTCTCTTGCAGACACATAAGAGAGTGTAGAAAATTATATAGACTGAATTAAAACGTAACCCTTTAATATTTCTAGGGCATGACTTTTTCCTTGTTGTTTGGGATCAAGAATTCATGGAGCTCATTTTGAAAATTCCTCAAGGTGTGTTGAGTAAGTGCACAAGAATCTTCAAAAACATTCCTTGATGTACTTGATAGCACATGTGAAATTCAGGATGATTCTCTAAGGCATGTTTGGAGAGCACGTCCGAAGATTCTGGAACAGTTGTGTAATGTGTCTCTAGAAGTGGCACATGAGACCTTGTCTAAATATGAAAGACAGTGACTTGTTGCAAACCGGATGACTGTGACAGCCGCCATCTTTGAAAAGGTTATGTGCACTGACTTTAATCATTTCTCTGAAACTCTACTCTCATTTCTGTGATGGTATCCATAAACTTAATTGTTAATTATGTACTTATGTTGCTTGTGTCTGCTGCTAGGATAAACTGAACACTTTTCCAGTGTTAATTGAAAATTGTTGTGAAGTGATGTAAATGTCAATGCTCTTTTGTTTATATTCATATGTTGTATATTTGATTGTTGGTTTAATAAATTTATTGTCCTCCTTGCACATATTTATAGCCATATGCTGGAGAGACGGTGGGTGAATGGAGTCTTGCTAAATATAGAATAAAAGTCGGATTTGTCTTCTCCTTTGGTAAGAAGTTTCCCTCTACAGAAATATTGTGTGACAGTAATTTTTTTTTAATTCTTTTTAATGTTGTGGAAGAGAGAAAACATTTACAGCGCCTGCTTATCTCCCAAGTGAGAGAGACGAGTTGTGTCTTCTGGAGAATTATTAATAACATAAATTAAGATTCTCATCACTTGTAATTAGTTATGGATGATTAATTAATAATAACAACCATTAAATAGTGTTGTTGATGTCGCACAGCGAAATGGCCCGGTAAATAAGACAACATTTGGTGCGTAAGTTCAATATTCACTGCTTCAGTGAATGGCCCGATAAATAAGACAACAACTTACTGTTTGGTGCAGAACTGGATTCTTCAGTGACTATCCCTGGGAATAAGACAACAACTTACAGTTTGGTGCAGAACTGGATGCTTCAGTGACTATCCCTGGGAATAAGACAACAACTTACTGTTTGGTGCGAGAGTGATATTCACTATTTCAGTGAATGGCCGGGTAAATAAGACAGCAAGGACTTCAGTACACGAGAGGACATTGTTCTAAATCAATGAACGGTCGGGTAAGTAGGACTTTTCTAATCTAAATCAATGAACGGTCGGGTAACTAAGACTGAACGGTTGGGTAAGTAGGACTTCTTTTTCTAATAAATGAACGGTCGGGTAACTAGGACGTTTTTTCCTAAATGAATGAACGGTCGGGTAACTAGGACTTTCTATCTAAATCAATAAATGGTGTGCATGCAATGGCTTAATATTCAGTATGAAATGGGAGAATGTGCTAAAACAGTGACAATTCCAGTTAGTAAAATGTAAAATAATTAGTCTATATTTTTCTTCTTTCGTTCTGACCAATCGCTTTTCTCGTAACGTTTATCTCTTATCTCTTGGGATTTTGCTGTGATGGAGTTATCTCGACCAACCCTTCAGTAAACATTTGTCTTTCTGAAATTTGTTTGGGCGGATATTTGGAACTCGCTTTTCTCTAACCTTCATTTCCACTTCCTATCACTACATTTTGTTTATTTCTCTAACCTTCATTTCCATTTCCTATCACTACATTTTGTTTATTTCGGAAAAGTATTTTGCTCAGTGCATTTGGGAGCAAACTATGGCCACAGAAAGAGTTCCTTGAAAACGCCAAACTTGTAGACATCTAAATTCCTACTACACTCGGTCATCTAACGTTAGTCGTCTGCTGGTTCAAGTAGAAAATGCACATCACAGTAGGTCAGATGGAAGAAAAACCTATTGTACCACAACTTAAATTCATCAGATTAGGAGTAGTGGGATGGGGAAAAACCTTGGTTGTACTACTACCTCTTGAATGCACAAGATTGGGGTTGGGGTTTTGTAAAAGAAGAAAAACCTTTGTTTTACTACAACTTGAAATTACCGGATTGGGTGTGTAGTGTGGGATGGGTATGGGAAATAAAGGAAACGTTTGTTTGTATTATAATTTGATTTTTTCATTTGGTGTTGATAGAATAAAGATAAACCTTTGTTTTTCTACACCTTGAATTCATCAAACTGGTGGTTAGGGGTTTGTAAAAGAAGAAAACATACCTGTGTTACTACAACTTGAATTCACCAGAATGGGTTGGGGATTTGTAGAATGAATGAAAACTTTGTCTGGTTATAATATGATTGGGTGGTGGTTGGGGATTTGTAGAATGAATAAAAAATATTTGTTTGATTATAAATATGATTCGGGTAGTGTTTGGGGACGGGGAGAAACTTCCGTTTTACTATAATTTGAATTCATCGGATTGTGGGTAGTTAGATGAAGGGAAACCTTTCTTTAGTAAGGAACTAAATTCATTAAATTGGGTCACAAGAGATAAACGTTTGTTACGTGATGAAATATAGTCATCTGACTTGATCAGCATACAGAGAAATCTTGGCGTTTTTTCATCCATATTCATCAGACTTGATCAGCATACAGATAAATCTGGGCTTTTTTTAAATTCATAGTCATCAGTCTTGATCAGCATTCAGAGAAATCTGGGCGTTTTTTTCATCCATTTTCATCAGGCTAGACGAGAAGAGAAAATGTGGAGCAAAATTTATGTTGTGTCCTTGATCAAGATACATACTTTAAGTTTGCGATAAATTTGTGTTGTGTCCTTGACATACTTTAAGTTTGCGATAAAGGTATATCGTCGCTCGCTGCACTTTGTAAGCGAAACCAGAAAGAAAACGAGATGAAATCTTCAGACTACTTAATTTGCTTGCTCAGCAAACAGTGTTTCCACAACTATAGTGATAAACTAAGGTACACTCTTCATCAAATGATAAAATTAGCACTTAGACAGATGTCATTATTTTATTTGTCGCATCTCACATTTCCCCAATAAGGGGTTAAAGAACAATAAAAGAACTAGTCATTGGTCTGTTATACATAAAGCAATGGTCATTTCAAGAATGGCAAACATCTCACATTTCCCCAATAAGGGGTTAAAGAACAATAAAAGAACTAGTCATTGGTCTGTTATACCTAAAGCAATGGTCATTTCAAGAATGGCAAATATCGAGTAACTCAAATTTAATAAGTGCCCCAAATGAAAGAAAGATAATTAACATTTTCAACAGTTCACTACTCAAATGCAAAGTATTCCAATACACATTTAATAAGTTGTTATGCTATAATTGTGCTATTAAATTATATTTGTAAGAGCACGAATAAAATAATTCGATACAATTTTATTTAAGTTTTATTTTTCATACAATTTAAATTACGAATTAAATTGAAAAGTCCAGATCAAAATTTATCACCGAAACAACCACAGTGATCAGGGAAATAATTTCCAGATGTGTGAAATCTGTAGCCTACACCTGCAGTACAGGAAATCTATCTTTTAAATTTGGTACGTGCGGAGTCTGCAGACAAAAAGCTTCTGAAGAATGGAAAACCCAACCTTCCACTCGGACGTGCTGTCCGTAGTCTTTCCCCGCATTGTGGAAAATCGATCCGCCATTCTGATACCTGTGTCAGTTTGCTCGCCTTCAGTTAATTATTTAATAGGGTTTGCATCTGACAGTCATCAGAGGTGAGAGATGATTTTTTGAGGTCCTAGAAATAAGTTCAATGCAGACAATTAATTATCTCTGACATTAGAGGGAGATAACACTGCACGAATTGAGAGTGATGGTTCCTAAATTCGTTCGTCATACGTTGCTTCCCTTTAATTAGCCGAAATAGCAGTGGCCGGTCACAAAACGACACCTTTTATGTCTCGTCAGTCCTATAAATAATGTACGACTATTAAGTTAGTTTGGAACATTGCCATATCGTGTTACGTCGTTCAGTTCAGTATAGCCACGTGACAAAAACCAGGACAAGGGTGACTCACAAATACAGACAGGGCTATAGATTATCTGCCATTTAACAAGCGGTATTGTCTGCGCTAACTAGCACATTAGACCTGTAAATAACCCAGTCACTGATAGAGGTTAAATACTGCAAAGGGCAGATTGGTTTCAAACATAATTTGAATACTAATGAACTGAATAAGCTAGATAGATAGAGCCAGTTGAAAGGACTATTAATCCAGCAGAGTTGTGTAATTCATTAAGAGTAGATAAGACTGTATGACCAACAGAGCTATATAATTTATTAGCAATACATAGGATTATATGACCAACAGAGCTATATAATTTATAAAATACACTTTTAAAAACATTTACTCGAAACTTTATGCAAATTTTCGCAATAAAACAAAAGTGCCTTGGCAGGGCGTCTTAACAGCATTATAGGCCTACGGGCAAAGCAGTGCACTGGGGCCTTATCTACACAACCACTCACAAGAATAGAAAATGACAGTAAGTCACAACATACATGCCCAGCATGCCTTGCGTTAAGACGGCACTGGTCCTGGGTACGCGTGTTGTTCGTAAAGGTTTTCATGATTCCTCGCTGTGATGATTAGACCTTGGGACAAATTATGCTTCGTTTTTTTTCTATTATTTTTTATTCTTCTTAATAAAAATTGAATAAAGTGTACCGGTTATTGTGACCTTCGAGCAGCCAACTGTGTAATCTGCCGTACCCACCTTTGCTACACGCAGTAGAGGAATTAGGTCAAGTTCATTGACGACGCGTGGGAGTCCAGATGTATAGACGGGGAAGGTGAGAATGGGAAAAAATTCAATAGAATGCACCATGACCATATATGGAGATTTGCGTTCCGATCAATGGCACATGTGAATTAGTGATTCGACCCAGAGTCGCTTATGTACATATTCATCGCTAAACCTGTGAATTATGAAGTGACTGCTTGAAACCTATTGTGATATGTTATTGTATTGACTATTGGTATGCTATTATTGATTATTGTTCTGTATGAAACTATCACATATCTCTTTCAAAGAAGGATCTGTGGCATTAGCGATAATTCATGCTGTCTGTATAGATGAAATTGAGCACATGTTGTGCGCTATGCTTTTATCGATGTGAAACCATTTGTAATGAGTAAAACCAATTTGTAATGAGTAAAACCAATTTGTAATAAGTAAAACCAATTTGTAATGAGTAAAACCAATTTGTAATAAGTAAAACCAATTTGTAATGAGTAAAACCAATTTGTAATGAGTAAAACCAATTTGTAATGAGTAAAACCAATTTGTAGATTGATATAATTGTTCAATGTGCATTTAATGTAGACCATTCACTGACTATGGTATTAGCTATTGTGATTTATGTAAGTGTAAAATTGGAATATTATCATCACATTTGTAAATATTTCTCCATAATAAGAAGTTTGTAAATTATAAGTTAGCATGTAGCTAAAGGTTAATAATGTAAAATTGTAAGAGTTTTCTATTCACTGATGCCACAAAGCCTTAATGCTCTTAAGCAATTATTAGCAGTCACAAAGGATTACGATTATTCTTACAGCTGGCCTATTTACTTACCATCGGGTGATTTTGTGCCAAACTTTGGTCGTCAGATGGTCTAGGACACCGCTGACATAGGCAAGGAGGCACTGCATGTGTAACAGCAGCCACACGATCATCCATCCATTCTTCAGAGATGCAGTTAAGTCATCTCAATACTGCACAAATTTATAATCTGACTAAAGAAATATTGACTTTGGACAGTTAAGTCATCTCAATACTGCACAAATTTATAATCTGACTAAGAAATATTGACTTTGGGACAGTTAAGTCATCTCAATACTGCACAAATTTATAATCTGACTAAAGAAATATTGACTTTGGGACAGTTAAGTCATCTCAATACTGCACAAATTTATAATCTGACTAAAGAAATATTGACTTTGGGACAGTTAAGTCATCTCAATACTGCACAAATTTATAATCTGACTAAAGAAATATTGACTTTGGGACAGTTAGGTCAACTCAATACTGCACAAATTGATATTCTGACTAAAGAAACATTGACTTTGGGACAGTTAAGTCATCTCAATACTGCACAAATCAATATTCTGACTAAAGAAACATTGACTTTGGGACAGTTACGAATAAATGGTCTCGGTTGACCTTTGTATTTGGAAATAGACTTTTGCTATTCTTCATTATTGCTTCTGGTATTAAGTCTTTCTTTTGTTATTTTAAACCCATGCTTTAGATTAATTTGTTTGGAGTGACAGGAATTGGGAATTGGTTGGGGGTGAGCCAGAAAATATGTGAATTACAAAGGGAAAGATAACCGTTCCCAATTGCAGGGCATGCCGACTATTCTGCTTGTCTCTATGTTAGATATTCGGTTGTCCCAAAACTGAACATGTGATCTAACATGGAGACTGAAGAATAGGTTAGGCAGAGGTGCTGTCAGAGTCATTAAAATAACCCCACATGTGTTTAGTTATGCTGTTCTTGTTGACACAATCTCTATTCTTCATTTACAGCAATTGTGTTTAGTTATGCTGTTTTTGTTGACACAATCTCAATTCTTCATATAAAACAACTTGTGTAGTTATACTGCTCTTAATGACACAGTATCTATTTTCAGTATCTAATTCTAATAACAAAATCCCTCTTTATGAGAGTTCTTTAAAAAAAAAAAAAAAAATTCTATTTTTACCCGTGTAATGCTGATAACAAAATCTCTGTTTTTACCAGTGTATAGCTGATAACAAAATCTCAGTTTTTACCAGTGTATAGCTGATGACAAAATCTCTGTTTTTACCAGTGTATAGCTGATGACAGAATCTCTCTTTTTACATTTAATAGTGTTCGTATATAATTTCTATTTTTACCTATATAATACAGGCGACGAAATGTATATTTTTACAAATGAGTACTAGCAACATTTCTATTTTTACCTTTACTATGACGTCATATTTTAAGTACCATCTCACAATTATAGATTCAAATATTCAATCACAATGTCAAGTAGAATATATTTTTAATCATCGACAGAAAACATGAGAGAGGTATCAATTCTTAATAATTAATATTTCATTTCAATTGTAAAATATACCTAAGATAAGTAGTGTTGAGGTCCTATTAAAACCCGCAATCCCTTAACACATTATTTTAAACGTACATTTCTTTCAAACACATTTTTGCCCATATAATCTTTCTTTGTTTGTCTGTCTGCCTTTCTTTCTCTTACATTATTTCCTTTGCTTACTTTGTCCCTTCACCAGCGTGCAATCTGAATTTCAATGGAAAAAAAACATCATTTTTTAAATTTAAAATATATACGGAAAATGTGGATTTGACGATTAAATATCGATAAATCATATGCTTCACTGACATGTCGATACAGATGAAATGTAGATATGTCATTCGAAGTATTGATATACAAAATTAATAGAAGCACACAGAGTTATGTCAATGTGGTCGATGATTAGAGGGAGACTACCATGCTAATAATGTTCACGTTATAACACCCTGTTGGTTGTCTCCCGCTATTTCGAAATCTACGCTTTTGTAAAAGCAGCTGGGCTCATGCAGTATGTTTACAAGCAATAGATCAGCGATATCAGCTCAGCCGGTGACGTCACCGAGCTCGCGGTTTAAATATAGCTCACTGGCACTGGCCATAACACAGAATATTAATTTTGGCTTTCAGCTGACACATCAAGAAAGTCACGAAGCTGGCGTATTTCACTGATGCGGCATAATATGTTTTATTTAGAAGCATTATTCATTTCGAAGGAATTATGCATATATGTGTGTATTTCTTTATGTCCATATATGTACATTAATCTATCTATCTATCATGGGGAATTCTCCCACATTTTTAAAATATAAATTTTCATATTTTTATCTATCTATATATTTTTTAATGAGATGCTATTTGTGATTCTGTGATTTAAAAATATTACATAAAGTTTATTTTTGGAAGTAAAATCCACAATAGACAAGAGTGAAGGAAAAAATTAATCTGTTGAGTGAGTAGTAGCCACAAGGTAGGGATGTTGTTATTGTCTGGTAGAACACTGGAACCCTGACCTGTAAGCAATAGCACATTGGCATAAACATTAGATCTGGAATCTTGGTTTTGACCTTGATTAGGTGATATGCAATTCTTATGCTGACATATTTGCAAACTTGTTTTGGATAGGTTGCATGTGTGCTGACAGAATGTAGGATGGAAGGTGTGAAAAAATCATGGATTTCAATTTGAAGGATCAGAAGTGAATATGGGTAGAGATGGGTGTGGTTTCAAGAGTAATAAAACCACGATAGAAATACTATTCCTCAATCTTTGCAGAACGACTCTCTGAGTCCCTCCCTAGCACAGGTTAATAGGAAACCCTTGGTTAGATAAGGTAAAGACGTCTCTGCATTATGTAGATGGTTAGGTTTATTAGGAATGTTATATTATTTGAAACATGTTTAATCTTCAGTTTGTTTTGCAGATGCATTATTAGCACTAGTATAAAATGTAGTAAACTGCAATATTGGTAGGCTCTGCAATTACTTATGTTTCAGGAATTTTCCTTTTGTTTCCATCTTGGTTCATTTTCTACCTTATTCTGAAATTAATGATGAGGGCTTTGGGTGCCTGATTCTGATGTTATTTATGTTATGTCCTATCGATCATCTACCAGTGTGACGTATCTCTAGCCAGCACACTGAACCTGAAGCTAAGTCCCGAATGTGACAGTAATCTCAGTGCAGCTTGAATTTAATGAGACATTTTAACACAAAATTCGCCGTATGATGAAAAGCTAGGGCTTAATGTATTCTGCTGATTCTTTTAAAGTTTGTTAAAATCTTTTCTTTTATTAATTATTCAGTCTTGCATATCTGTTAATGAAATGTAAATTCCTTATTTGTACTTTATCATAACTTGTACCGATATTTGCATGATTGTGTCTTGTTCTCTGTCCATCTCTACATCTGTTTAACCCATTCGATGACAGAGGGTTGTAAACACGCCTATATCTAAATATAGGTAGAAAGTCAGAGGGCTGTAAACACGCCTATATCTAAATATAGGTAGAAAGTCAGAGGGCTGTAAACACGCCTATATCTAAATATAGGTAGAAAGTCAGAGGGCTGTAAACACGCCTATATCTAAATATAGGTAGAAAGTCAGAGGGCTGTAAACACGCCTATATCTAAATATAGGTAGAAAGTCAGAGGGCTGTAAACACGCCTATATCTAAATATAGGTAGAAAGTCAGAGGGCTGTAAACACGCCTATATCTAAATATAGGTAGAAAGTCAGAGGGCTGTAAACACGCCTATATCTAAATATAGGTAGAAAGTCAGAGGGCTGTAAACACGCCTATATCTAAATATAGGTAGAAAGTCAGAGGGCTGTAAACACGCCTATATCTAAATATAGGTAGAAAGTCAGAGGGCTGTAAACACGCCTATATCTAAATATAGGTAGAAAGTCAGAGGGCTGTAAATACGCCTATATCTAAATATAGGTAGAAAGTCAGAGGGCTGTAGACACGCCTATATCTAAATATAGGTAGAAAGTCAGAGGGCTGCAAACACGCCTATATCTAAATATAGGTAGAAAGTCAGAGGGCTGCAAACACGCCTATATCTAAATATAGGTAGAAAGTCAGAGGGCTGCAAACACGCCTATATCTAAATATAGGTAGAAAGTCAGAGGGTTGCAAACACGCCTATATCTAAGTATAGGTAGAAAGTCAGAGGGCTGTAGACACGCCTATATCTAAATATAGGTAGAAAGTCAGAGGGCTGTAGACACGCCTATATCTAAATATAGGTAGAAAGTCAGAGGGCTGTAGACACGCCTATATCTAAATATAGGTAGAAAGTCAGAGGGCTGTAAACACGCCTATATCTAAATATAGGTAGAAAGTCAGAGGGCTGTAAACACGCCTATATCTAAATATAGGTAGAAAGTCAGAGGGTTGTAAACACGCCTATATCTAAGTATAGGTAGAAAGTCAGAGAGCTGTAGACACGCCTATATCTAAATATAGGTAGAAAGTCAGAGAGCTGTAGACACGCCTATATCTAAATATAGGTAGAAAGTCAGAGGGTTGTAAACACGCCTATATCTAAATATAGGTAGAAAGTCAGAGGGTTGTAGACACGCCTATATCTAAATATAGGTAGAAAGTCAGAGGGTTGTAGACACGCCTATATCTAAATATAGGTAGAAAGTCAGAGGGCTGTAAACACGCCTATATCTAAATATAGGTAGAAAGTCAGAGGGCTGTAAACACGCCTATATCTAAATATAGGTAGAAAGTCAGAGGGTTGTAAACACGCCTATATCTAAGTATAGGTAGAAAGTCAGAGGGCTGTAGACACGCCTATATCCTAAATATAGGTAGAAAGTCAGAGGGCTGTAGACACGCCTATATCTAAATATAGGTAGAAAGTCAGAGGGTTGTAAACACGCCTATATCTAAATATAGGTAGAAAGTCAGAGGGCTGTAGACACGCCTATATCTAAATATAGGTAGAAAGTCAGAGGGCTGTAGACACGCCTATATCTAAATATAGGTAGAAAGTCAGAGGGTTGTAAACACGCCTATATCTAAATATAGGTAGAAAGTCAGAGGGCTGTAGACACGCCTATATCTAAATATAGGTAGAAAGTCAGTGGCACATGTACTGCAAATATGCATGCATGCTTATTGTTACTAATGTTAGTCATTGAAAATGAGCCAATCAGTGTGAAGCAAAAATGTTTCCCTTTGCAGACAATATGTACCAATTCTACCGTTGGATAGCTGTAATTAGATTTCTCATGTGATAGAAAATGCTTTTTTTTTTTTTTTGGTACACACACAGTTCTGATTTAGGCCAGCAGCCATTGCTAAGTTAACTGACTGATAGAGAAGGAATGGACGTAGAAAAATATTTTGTACATGTTTGTTATTGATCTGTGATTTGAATGGGAGTATGCTTTATGAATAATTTGAATCGTTATTTCTATGTTCACTAATTTGATTATGTTGTACAATATACTTGTGAATGTTGACCAAAGCTATATTTCTTATGTTGCATGTGTATTAGGCTGATGAATATAATTGCTCTATTTCTTATGATGCATGTGTATTAGGCTGATGAATATCATTGCAGCATTTGTAAGTTGATAATGTGTGTGAGAGAGAAAAGGAGTTTTAGAGATGAAATATGCCTGAAATTTAGCACTGCCTTAATTTGACTTTTTGCAGAAAGGACCACACCTTTTTTTATTTCATAGTCCTGTAACCACTTCAGACTACAGTGACTACTCTACTCTACAGACTACATTGATGTGTGAATCCAGCATTGTCATTGAACTTATCAGCAAAATATTACTGTAAGTTGATTCCTGTGAATTCTGCTCAAAATCCAATATGGCGAAAATTGAGGCTTGAACTTGGTCTCGAAAATTCACAAAGATTATTTTGAACATACCTTGTTGTGTGCTTGAGTAGCACAAACAAAGGTTCTAGAACATTCCTTGTAATGTGTTTTGATAATGCAATGGAAGTTCTGGATGGTTCTCCACTGTGTGCTTTGTGAGTGCATCGAAGATTCTGGAATAGTTGTGTAACGTGCCTAGAAAGGGTATGTCGGGCCGTCACCTAAATAAGAAAGACAGTGACATTTTGCAAACCGTGTGATTGTGAACACGTGTCAAAGAAAGCTTCCATCTTTGAAAATGTTATGTACATTGAATCTCCACTCTCATCTCCATGATGAATTCTATCTATCTATCTATCTATCTATCTATCTATCTATCTATCTATCTATCTATCTATCTATCTATCTATCTATCTATCTATCTATCTATCTATCTATCTATCTATCTATCTATCTATCTATCTATCTATCTATCTATCTATCTGTCTGTCTCTCTGTCTGTCTATCTATCTCTCTATAACGCGGTCATTGGGGTCTATACAATCAGATCTCTTCCACAATAAAAGACAAACATTTCCCGTCACACTCTATTTCCGTAAGGGGAAAACGTCTTACCAAAGGATAAGATAAATCCATCTTTATTTATATTTAGCGAGCCCCCATCCACTCTCCATCCACTCTCTTTCAAACATTTTATTATCAATATTGTAAGATGGTAAATAAAATTAACAATAAATTTATTATATCAACAATAAAATATACACATAGCAAATACAATGACAAGATTATTTGACATCAATATTTCCTCAAACCGCATTGAATAATTTCATTGCTTAAACATTCTTAGATCCTAACACAAAATTCAACAGATTAGTGTCAGTATAAATCACAAGATAGCTCTTATCAGAGAACAGAAATTGAGTTATCAGAGATAAGTGATAATACTTTGTTACATAACCTTGTCTAGGCGATGCTTCAATAGTCTTTCATGCACTTTCATAACAGAGTCAAAGGTTTATGGTTCACAATACTATTATCACTTGCACTATTTCTCTTGCACCCTGTAGAACACTGCTGAGATGCTAATCTCTCTAGGTTAATCCGGGAGCTCCCTTGCCATATTAGTTCCCTCAGAACAACAACGTAGCAATTTCGAGTAACTTCCTTGTACCGGAAATTTTTGTAGTTGAGCATATTTTGCCAGTGTACATCAACAGAGTGCAGTGTATCCTTACATTTACACATTGGGAGTAGATACTTCTCCCATCTACCACAGACATAGCAGTTTATAAATCAGTAAACCAAGATATTCTGGTAAAAACAAAAATGCTGCTTCTTCCCTGTAAAATATTATCAGGGAACAAATGCTAAGTTTCTAGATTATTCATTTCTAACTCCATTCTTTCTTACATTCAAGCCTGAACTTACCTTTCTCTGCAACAGTATTTATTAACCTGTTACATGCATACAGCATAATAAACACAACGTAATATTTTATGAAGAGGTTCACTCTAAACAATGCCAAGTGTTTAGCATACCTCATACGAGCATCTTAGTTCACAATTTGTAGAAACAATAGTTTACTCACATAAGAATCTTTATGTAAAACACAAGCATAACATATCAATAGCAAGATGCATTCTTCCATTCTCTCTTAATCAGTCACCATTAAGCTAACGGCATCCTTTTCTGCCACTTAATTCAAAGTGATTAGACAATAGAATTCGTTAAAACTTTTGATCTTAGACCAATTCTTGTAAATCGTAACCATTGGATAATAAAAACCTAATCATCCATCTAAAATCAGCAAGTCTAGCACATTCTTAACCTGACTTGTTTACTTCCAAAAATATCAGCAGAAGCAGTGCCAAGATCGGGTCAATTTAACATTTAAGAACTTATATAACAATTAAGTCTATAAATAGGGAAAGGCAAATTTACTCCGCCACACAGTACTTATGTACCTGTCAGTGTAACCATACGTACGACTCCTTGTTATTACTCTCATGTTCTGTTTTAACCCTTTTAAAATATTTTAAACTCATTTAACCCTTCTTAACTCTTTTAAACTCCTTTTAAACTTTTCTAGACAATACATTATGCTTTATATATTTTAGCTCACCAGTTACAATTCTTTTATAATTAGCTTTTAATACTTTTCATATACTTTATCATATTATATTTATTCTAGCTCGACAGATTACACTTTTAATTCTTCTCTCAGGACAATATTATGCTTTATTACTCTATTTCGCCAAGACACCGATATTTGTTTTCGATAATATTATCCTTCATTGTTCCTGTCTCGGTGTGATTTTTCTTCGTCCAACTTCTAAAACTTGTTGTGGCCCTATCTGTTCCTTGGTCTCAACACTTCGTGATACAGTCGACAAATATGAATGTCATCAAGTACTTTTAGACTTCGTGATACAGACAAATATGAATGTCACCAAGTACTTTTAGACTTCGTGATACAGACAAATAGGAATGTCATCAAGTACTTTTAGACTTCGTGATACAGTCGGCAAATATGAAAGTCATCAAGTACTTTTAGACTTCGTGATACAGACAAATATGAATGTCATCAAGTACTTTTAGACTTCGTGATACAGACAAATATGAATATCATCAAGTACTTTTAGACACCGTCTCCACATTCTGCGGTTAGATTAAATTCCTGGTGTGTGTAATATTTTGTTATCTCGCCGTTAAGACGTAAGCGGAACACCCGCTAAATACTTTGTAGCACACTCGATGAAAGAGAGGATCTTGGTTATTTTTAGCTCTTTTGTCACGTTCATCTGGTATGTACTGGTCCTCCTGTTTTTCTCTTATCATTGTTTGCTGTCCTCTACGCTACTGGTCATTTCACAGCCTTCATTGGTCGTTGTTTGCTGTCCTCTATGCTACTGGACATTTCAAAACCTTCATTGGTCATTGTTTGCTGTCCTCTACGCTACTGGTCATTTCACAACCTTCATTGGTCATTGTTTGCTGTCCTCTACGCTACTGGTCATTTCACAACCTTCATTGGTCACTTAAACTACCTTCGTTGACCAATGTCCACTATCATCTTTGACCATTGTCCACAACGCTTATTGACCTCTTCCACTACTTTCTTGTCCCTTGTCTATTACAATCACTGACCATTTCTATAACCCTCGTTGATTACTGGCCATTATTCTCAATGACTGCTGTCTATACCCACCCCCCTACTAACCACTGTCCACTCTCCTCATCGACAATTGTCTATGACTTTACTTGACCCTTCCACTGCCCTTCTTGACTATCGTTTACTACTCTTAGTTGCCATTGTTTCCTGTCATCTTTGACCCCACTGAACAGTGCCCTCAATAACCATTTTTCATTACCTTAATTGACTATTTCTACCGTTCTTTTTATTGCTACTAATTGCTAGAATTTCCCCTTCTAGTCTTTTTCACTAACCTTTTACAGTTTGGTCTCTCACTCACTCATTCACTCACTCACTCACTCACTCACTCACTCACTCACCTTGCTCAATATCCGCAATACGCACTCGGCGTATATTTGTGTCCGTTTTTATTTTTAATAAAAGAAAAAAACACGGATTGATGTTAATAAAACCTACTTAACGTTTTCTGGGATTTCCCAGAAGTGTTGAATTTTGTCAAACACAAAAGACATTTCCGAGAATCAGCTGGTAGTGAGGTAAGGTTAACTGTTTTTAACTAAAGTACTCGAGCTTCAGAGCACGCGAGCACAAACAGGCTACTAACTAGAGCGGACCTGACAAAAGATTATATCTGCCTGTTGGATTTTGACGTCAGCAGACTAGCAAGGTAAGTAAGGATGATAGTAATGCTTCCTGTCTGTGGCCTACGTATTCATCTATACTGACGTCACATTTTCGTCTTTCTTTAGACTAAACATGTCATCCCTTCTTATCATTGCCATAGTGTTATCTATGAGTGCGAACTGTAATACATTTGTCATGCCAAAGACATTCTCTCAAGTGTGCTTTTCGTCGCTTTTACTATCTCTCTTCATTAAGCTTATCTTTCTTGTGAAACGAAACGATATTTACAACATACATCAGTTAGTGGGATGGAAATCTATGATCTCATCTCTGTTGTCTTAGCAATGAAAGACGTACTGATCTTGTGTTTTGTCTATGTAAATTGTAAAACGTACTGATCTTGTGTCACTTGTTGTTTTGTCTATGTAAAACGTACTGATCTTGTGTCACTTGTTGTTTTGTCAATGTAAAACGTACTGATCTTGTGTCACTTGCTGTTATCGTTGTTAATGAACGGTGACGTGAAAATTCACAAAATGTCAGGGCATTTTTCACAGTAGGTGTCGTCTTGTGTTGGTGTTATTCTTCATCGGCAAACTGTGTAGGCACAAGCCGTTACACTTGAATACACTCGACATTCCGGGTCACACTGAAGGTCAGTGTGCACGTATGAGCGATAGTGGCGGCGTCTTGTAGGTGCCGATCGTTACAGATATTTGATATTGGCCAATGTGTTAGTGATAACGAAGATCGCAGTGTAATTTCCTTTAGTTATTACTGGTAGGTTTTAGTCAGTAAGTAGACCAGTTTGTAAATATTACTGGTGACTAGTATCGGCGAGCAGCTTGTAGACATTACTGGTGAGTAGTATGTAGACACTGTAGGTGAGAAGTAGGTAAAAATTACTGGTGAATAGTATCTAGACGTTATTGGTGGGAAGTATGTAGACATTAGACATTACTGGTGAGCAACGTTCTCTCATACTTTTCCTGTGTGCGCGGAACTGGCGGTTGCTTGAGCTTGCTTTCAAAACTTGTGCGCGGAATTTTGAAACTGCTTCGCGGAATTTTCCAGTGAGTTGCGAAACCGCGCACAACATTGCTGGTGAGTAGTATATAGACATTAGTGGTAAGAAATGTGTAGGTACTAGTCATTTCTGGTGAGTAGTATATAGACATTAGTGGTAAGAAATGTGTAGGTACTAGTCATTACTGGTGAGTAGTATATAGACATTAGTGGTAAGAAATGTGTAGGTACTAGTCATTACTGGTGAGTAGTATATAGACATTAGTGGTAAGAAATGTGTAGGTACTAGTCATTACTGGTGAGTAGTATATAGACATTAGTGGTAAGAAATGTGTAGGTACTAGTCATTACTGGTGAGTAGTATATAGACATTAGTGGTAAGAAATGTGTAGGTACAAGTCATTACTGGTGAGTAGTATATAGACATTAGTGGTAAGAAATGTGTAGGTACTAGTCATTACTGGTGAGCAGTATATAGACATTAGTGGTAAGAAATGTGTAGGTACTAGTCATTACTGGTGAGTAGTATATAGACCATTAGACATTAGTGGTAAGAAATGTGTAGGTATTAGTCATTTCTGGTGAGTAGTATATAGACATTAGTGGTAAGAAATGTGTAGGTACTAGTCATTACTGGTGAGTAGTATATAGACATTAGTGGTAAGAAATGTGTAGGTACTAGTCATTTCTGGTGAGTAGTATATAGACATTAGTGGTAAGAAATGTGTAGGTACTAGTCATTACTGGTGAGTAGTATATAGACATTAGTGGTAAGAAATATATAGGTACTAGTCATTTCTGGTGAGTAGTATATGACATTAGTGGTAAGAAATGTGTAGGTACTAGTCATTTCTGGTGAGTAGTATATAGACCATTAGTGGTAAGAAATGTGTAGGTACTAGGTATTTCTGGTAGTATATAGACATTAGTGGTAAGAAATGTGTAGGTACTAGTCATTTCTGGTGAGTAGTATATAGACATTAGTGGTAAGAAATGTGTAGGTACTAGTCATTTCTGGTGAGTAGTATATAGACATTAGTGGTAAGAAATGTGTAGGTACTAGTCATTTCTGGTGAGTAGTATATAGACATTAGTGGTAAGAAATGTGTAGGTACTAGTCATTACTGGTGAGTATTGTGTAAATATTTGACCATTGCTGAAAAGTACATTTGACTTAACACGGTACTGGTCATATTGGTGAACATTGTGGATATATATTTAAGTAGTCGTTACTGGTGAACACTTTTGTAGTCGTTACTGGTGAAGGAAGGTGTATAAGTGGTAATTATTGCTTATTGTTTAGATATTTGGTTATTACTGGCCAGCATTGTTGAAATATTGCTTATTATCAGTAAGTATTATAATTATTGTTATTAATCATTACGAATGAATAACATTTTGGCATTGATCATTACTGGTGATAACTTGAGTAGTTAATATTTATTACTGGCAAATATTATTCAGTTATTGTTCATTAAGTATGAGCAGTAAGTCGGCATTAGCATTATTGGTGAGTCTTTGTGAAGATATTAGTTGGTTATTGGTAAATACAATTATGTATTACTTATTCCTGAAGTGTACAAAATGTGTTTTTGACTATTAATGATGTATTATGTTACTCATTACTGAATATTATATTTCAGATAATTCAGTATGAATTGTTTTGAAGATCCTGGTTATATCGAGCGAATTCTAGCATTATCATTTCTGAGGGGAAATTTTTTATACAGCCTGTTATCGTTATTGGTGAGTACGTATGCATGTGGTAATCTCTATTAGTGAGTACGTATGCATGTGGTAATCTCTATTGGTGAGTGCGTATGCATGTGGTAATCTCTATTGGTGAGTATGTATGCATGTGGTAATCTCTATTGGTGAGTACGTATGCATGTGGTAATCTCTATTGGTGAGTACGTATGCATGTGGTAATCTCTATTGGTGAGTACGTATGCATGTGGTAATCTCTATTGGTGAGTACGTATGCACGTGGTAATCTCTATTGGTGAGTACGTAGGTATGTGGTAATCTCTATTGGTGAGTACGTATGCACGTGGTAATCTCTATTGGTGAGTACGTATGACGGTGTCAAAAGTCTTTAAGAACGTGAGATGTGTCAAAAGTCTTTAAGAACGTGAGATGTGTCAAAAGTCTTTAAGAACGTGAGATGTGTCAAAAGTCTTTAAGAACGTGAGATGTGTCAAAAGTCTTTAAGTACGTGAGATGTGTCAAAAGTCTTTAAGTACGTTAGACGATTTGAAGTCGTTTTAGTGTGTGCAACGATCACGATCTTGGTGTGATCTTCCATTGACGTCATGAACCGGACACACAAACTAGGGGCCTAACTGCCAGAGTGTTTCTGCGAGATTTACAGCAACTGTACTCGACCGGGTGGGTGGGTGGAACTGGTTTTGAAATTTCTGATGGAAGGACTCTTCAACCATCTAGTTTCTCACATCGCTTAAATTAATTAATAAGAAAACTTACAATATTTATAAAGAGATCCTTCATTGAGACTTGACGCATACAATTAACTTTCCCTTCCCCAATAATAAAGAAAGAAAAATGTTAAAATAGTAATAATATTAAATTATTGACAATGATGCAGGTATGACTAAGATATTTATTCAATCATATTATTACGTGTTATTTATTTGGTAGGCCTTCGCTATTGGCAGACTTTGTATCTGTTGAGTGGTATTCCTGTGTAGAATACCTGTGTAGGCATGGATTAAATTGCTTACATACGCCGGAGTGTAGAAAGGGCTGTCACAAAAAACTACTTAACTTGCCCGTAACTGTTTTCGAGAGCAGTCGTGAATCAGACTTCCTAGATAAATCGAGGTCGCCTATGCCGAAGACACATTCACACACTCGCACGCACACTCACCCTCTCACACACAGTGCCATCTTAGTTAACTCAAGAGCACGTTGGGCAGTTTGCCCGGGGCCTCACGAGTAGGGGGCATTTTATCGATCACTTACATTTGTATTCCTGTGAGTAGTTGTGTAGGCAGGGGTCCCAGTGAACTGCTTTGCCTGTGGTCCAATATTGCTGTTAAGAGGGCCCTGGTCACACACGCATACTCACATCTTCACATATAAACACTATCATACCACTTCATCCTTGCTTGTAAAGTATATTTATTAAATCTAGCAAGTGTACGCATTCAATTTAAAAATAATATACTGCAAACAGCTTGCTCCCTTTCGACTTAAACACAAAATGAATAAAAGCTTAGCTAAGTCTAAATCGGCAGCAAGGTATTTATAACTGGCGCGTGACTAATAGCCAGCAGCCAGCGCGAAACCGGCGGAAGCCGGAAGCGCCCCTTACACTAGCAAGCAAGTAATAGCCAGCAGTGGATGGCCTACTTGGTCGGTTTTGGACATAGCAGTCATGGTGCCCTATTTAAAACACCTACGCACACAAAAGCGTGTTTCGTTTTTGTTGGCTTGCGTCATTTCCCGTAGCACATAATGTTTCATAATAAATTTATATGTCCAGTTTATTAATTTATTAACTAATGTAACGGCCGTCAACAGTATCGCGTATATTCAAGAAACGTTCTTGAAAAGAAAACGCTAGAGAAATTGCGCGACAATATTACAAAGCACAGTAGAACCAATACAACCAGACTATTTAGTAAAACCAGACTAAAGTACTAGTACAACCAGACTAAAATACTAGTACAACCAGACTAATTAGTAAAACCAGACTAAAGTACTAGTACAACCAGACTAACTAGTATAACCAGACTAAAGTACTAATACAACCAGACTAATTAGTAAAACCAGACTAAAATACTAGTACAACCAGACTAATTAGTATAACCAGACTAAAGTACTAATACAACCAGACTAAAATACTAGTACAACCAGACTAACTAGTATAACCAAACTAAAGTACTAATACAACCAGACTAAAATACTAATACAACCAGACTAATGCACTAGTACAACCAGACTAATTAGCACAAACAGACTAATGCACTAGTATAACCAAACTAAAGTACTAAAATACTAATACAACCAGACTAATGCACTAGTACAACCAGACTAATTAGCACAAACAGACTAATGCACTAGTATAAAGAATAAAGTATTAATGCAACAAGACTAAATCTATCTATCTATCTATCTATCTATCTATCCCTCAGTCTTGTCGACCGTTGGGACACCAATGATGATCTGACAATCACTTTCCTCCATTCCATTCTGTTCTCTGCTAATCTTACTGAATTGCTCAGTTTTAGTCCTGTCCATTCTGAGATGTTAACCTCCCATCTTTTCCTCCTTTAGGTAGACAATGCTTTAAAAACCAGCATTAGGTGGATCTCAGTGTATATTTACAAAATCATACTCGAATTCACAGGAAAAACTATTGAAAAATGAAATATGTCAAAGGTATTTACAGTAAAGATAACAGTAAGAGAGAATAATGGCAAAATGAAGTTTTATTTATACAAATAAATAGTTCAAGACTTAGGCAGACCACATATTTGTCTGCCTAATGTTGTGGGTCGGCATAAGGCTGGTTATTAAGCATGTTTTTTGTTTTTTCTGCTTAGGTATCAGATAATAGAAATGGAGTTATTAGAGTTAAATGTGTAAATTTACATGACTTGGATTAAACACTACTTGACAGTCTTTCATTTCTTTTGTAACATTGTCACAACGTCAAAATGTCCATACACGGCACATGTTCCCGCCACTGGAAATTCTGACCCACTGCTGTATTTTTTGAATGTCTCCTCCCATGTCACTCCTTCACATAGGACACAATTTCAGCAATTCTGGTAATGTCACTGCACCAGAATGTAGCCAGCTTATTTTGCTCTGATACATCAATAGGGCACAGAGTACTCCCTTATGCTTACACAACTGCAACACACTGTAGGTTTCTTGCATTTCCCCAAGCCACTCAAACCACAAGGAGTGAACAATGAAGTGTAGCTGGGAACTTGAAAGTTGAACTTGAGGCTCCACTTATGACTCACAGCTCAAGGTTGAACTCACGCTCACATGGTGAGACTCAAACCAAAAAAGGCACTTGATCACTGCAACATATAGTTAAGGAGCAAGCCTAAGTTTCCTATTCATCATAATATAACTCCATACTATCTGACACTCCATTCTCAAGCTTACAATTCCTGCAATGGTATTCACTAGCCCCAAGCACACACATGGTAAAATAAACACAGTGTATCAAGCAATGTCACATATTAATACACCACTTGGGTGCAGCTTAGACCAAACTTTTGTACTAAAAAAAAATCACCTCACAAAGACGACTTTACATAAACACAAATATAACATGTCATAGTAAATTGCATGAAATGTTTCTAAGTCCATTTCTCTCTCAATCAGTCAATTACACTCACCACTCAAGCTAATGACTGCCTCAAGCCGGACTTCTTCCTTCTACTTCAAATTCAAAAATGATTAAGATATAAAATTCTAAAATTAAAATTCCTTCAACTCAGCTCATTTGCTAGTCTCATTCTCATAAATGATTATCTTTGGATAATAGGAAACTGCTCATTCAGTTTCCATTAGGTCAGCAAATTTAGAATATCCTTGCCTTAGGCTGTTTACTTCAAACTCAGACACTTTCAAATTAACATCATAAGGAATCCAAAGGTCAGGTCACTCTGACAATTTAGCAGTTTATTATAACAATTAAATTTAAAAATAAGGAGAGGCAAATTTACTCTGTCTCACTATATATAGGAGGCACCCATCCACCTGACATCAATATTTCCACAAAACCACATTCTAAGGGATAATAGTTTGCATAGGCGAAGCTGCAATAGATTTTTCATGTGCTTTTCATAATGCAGTCACAAGTTTTTTGCTCATCTTATTACTTTCAATTGAACATGCTTTCTTCTCACATGTAGAACACTGATTCACTGCCGTTCTCTCAAGGCTTACCTGGTGCACTTAAGTAGTACAACAATTGTAGCAATTTCCAGTAACTTCATTGTACTGGAAATTCCATGATGTAGTCATCATACTTTGCTACCATACATCAACAGAGTGCAGTGTATTCCTTATACTTACACACTGAAGTAGATACTCCTCTGTCATAGTGGTATAATCAGTAAACCAGAAGATTGAGTTAAAACAAGGACAGGCTGCTTATTCCCTGTAAAATAGAGACAGGGGGACTAATAGTAAGTTTCCAATTTATTCATCTTTAACTCCATTCTCTCTTACATTCAAGTCTCAACTTAGAGTTTCTTGCAACAGTATTTATTAGCCTGATACATACACACAGCATAATAAATACAGAATATCAGTATCATGAGTACATTCACTAGAAACAATGTCAAGTGTTTAGAATATTCCATACATGCATATTAGTTCAAAACTTTGTAGAAATAATAGTCTACTCACAGAATACATCTCTACACAAAACACAAGTATAACATATCAATAGCAAAATGCACAAAATATTTCTAAGTCCATTCTCTCTCAATCAGTCAATTAACTATGCTAATGGCACCTTTCATGACCGAACTTCTTGCCACCCCAAATTCAAATGATTAGACAATAATTTCTTTACAGACAGTAAACTTTTGATCTCAGCTCAGTAGCTGGTCTTGTTCTTGTAATCTTCACCATTGATAATAAAAACGAATCCATTTAGAACTCTTATGGATCGTGTGATGCCAATGCCACTTAGTTAATGGTTCTGATTATTATTAATTAATTAATTTTCCATAACTAATTACAAGTGATGAGAATCTTAATTTATATTATTGATGATTCTCAAGCAGACATCACTCGTCTCTCTCACTTGGCAGATACATGACACTGTAAACGTTTTCTCTTTTCCACAACATTAAAGACAAATATTTACCATCACACACTATTTCCATAAGGTGGAAAACTTCTTACTAAAGGAGAAGACAAATCTGTTTTTAATCTATGTTTAGCTGCCTTAATCCATCCACTTTCTTCTCCAACATAAGGTTATCATATGTATAAGAAGGTCAATAAATTTAACTATAAATATATTAAATCAACAATCAAATATACATATGACAATACAATGAAAAATAATACTTGACATCAATATTTCCTTGAAACCACATTTGAATAATTTCCTTATTACACAGTATATATTCTAAAATACAATTCAACAATGTCAGTACAAATTGCAGGATAATTTCTATGAGAGAACAGAAATGGAGTTTTAGAGATAAGCAATACTAGTTTTTAATAAACCAATTTGAGTGAAGTCTCAATAGTCTTTCATGTGCTTTACAACAGTGTCACAAGTTTTGTCCACATCAACAGTGTCTCTCTTCACTTCAAAAACACTGGTGGGCTATTATGCTCTCAAAGACACTTTAAGTGCCTCTTCACCCTGTCAGTTCCTTCAAGCAGAATAACAATTTTAGCAATTTCTGGTAACTTCTCTGTACCAGAAATTATTCATGTAATCAGCATATCTTGACACCACACACACCACTCCCCACCTTTACCATGGTCGCTAGTAGCAGTTCACAAACAGTAACCAGGATTCAAATCACACATGGAAAGAAATAGAAAAGGATGTTTGCCTGGGAAAATATAACCAAGGAGCAATTCTAAGTTCCAGTTTTTCACTTTATAACTCCTTTCTTTCTTACATTCCAGTCTCAACTTACAGTTTCCTGCAGTGGTATTTATTAGCCCAATACACGCGCACAGCATAATAAATACAGCATATCAAATTAGTAGCACACTATATACGAGCAGCTTAGTTCAAGCATTTGTAGAAATAATAGTCTACTCACATAATAATCTCTACATAAATATTTGTAGAAATAATAGTCTACTCACATAATAATCTCTACATAAATATTTGTAGAAATAATAGTCTACTCACATAATAATCTCTACATAAGACACACGTATAACATATTGATAGCAAAAAACAAACGAAATCTTTTTAAGCCCATTCTCTCTCAATCAGTCAACTAACTCACCTTTAAGCTAACGTCCGCCTTTCGTGCCCAAACTTCTTGCCACTCCAAATTCAAGTGATTAGACAATAGATTTCTTTACAGCAGATAAACTTTTGATCTCAGCCCATTGGCTGGTCTCATTCTCATTAATCATAAACATTGGATAATAAAAACTATTCCCCCAGTTGGGATGGTTTGCATTACATCAGCAAATTCTAGCATATTCTCAACTCGGGTTGTTTACTTCAAACTCTGACACTTTATTGGCTAATAGTGCTCAGTTAACTTCACTGCATTCACCACTACATTGGCGACGTAGAAACCGATAACTATGCCTTGGACTCAACAAGAAGGTTAATTTTAGAAAATTAGAAAATTTAGAAATACTGTTTACTTGTTAGCTCAAGGGTTTATGAAGAAATAAACTAAAGAATCATTGTTTGCTGAAAGATTAATGAAAATAAAACAAACTGAAGACAAGTTTGTTCAATGATTCATGAAGAGACATACTATAAAATCATTGTCTACAGTTTTTGCTACAGGTTAAAAGAAATTAGAAATAATACATGTATATATATATATATATATATATATATATATATATATAACTATATATAGTTAATGAAGTGAAATAAGAAATCTAGTTACTCGTCTATTTCACTTTTAACAATGAAAGAGCCTGAAGCTATATTTTGATGGTTATTTTGTACTCTCAAACTAATAATCATTTTGCATATGTTTTAACTGTCGACTGTGTTTCGAATTGCATTTGGTTTCATAAAACCGAAACGAAACCAGAAACAATGTGCGACTGGTTTAACAGTTTTGAAATTCTATACTACGGAAACCTATTTTTAAAAACATGGCTTTGTGTAACTCTATATTGATCCTATGACAACAATATAACCACCACCACCACCCCTGAACATACTAAAGTATGGTTTATCATTCTAGATTCTTCAAGCAACTTTCATATTTCAACATGACAAGCATGATTTGCAGAAATATTTTAGAAGAGAGTACTATCTAATGAAGCATTTTATACTGGTCTTTTTATTTGCAAGTGTTCTATGCTTGTGTGCGTGCGTGCGTCTGTGTACATATTTATGTGTGTGTTGTATAGTGAGATAACCACATTGGTCTGAGGACTACAAAACAATAATAACAGGTAAGTTTTCTTTGTGACTCAGGACTACAAAACAATAATAACAGGTAAGTTTTCTTTATGACTCAGGACTACAAAACAATAATAACAGGTAAGTTTTCTTTTTGACTCAGGACTACAAAACAATAATAACAGGTAAGTTTTCTTTGTGACTCAGGACTACAAAACAATAATAACAGGTAAGTTTTCTTTGTGACTCAGCGTATGCGAGAACATAGCACTACACACCGGTAGCACTACACACCGGTAGCACTACACGACGGTCATGTATTCTCTTTGGCTATGAATCGTATGATGGAACCAACGCGAGTTTAATTCCTTTCCTAACCTTCACCTTGACAGTGATGTTCGACATGATAGTTGAAAGATAACAGCTTCGGTTTCAAACTATTTTATTGTCAAATATTTAGTTATTCACATCCCTCTGACAGGTTTGTGTACAATAGTGAATGTGGCTTGTGCGTGTGAATATTATTATGTTTATTCAGCCCTTATGCAGGTGTTGCTTGAATATGTACGTGTTTGTATGAATATGTTGCGTGTGCGTATGTACGTGTTTGTATGAATATGTTGCGTGTGCGTATGTACGTGTTTGAATTAATATGTTGTGTGTACATATGTACGTGTTTGTATGAATATGTTGCGTGTGCATATGTACGTGTTTGAATTAATATGTTGTGTGTACATATGTACGTGTTTGTATGAATATGTTGCGTGTGCGTATGTACGTGTTTGTATGAATATGTTGCGTGTGCATATGAACGTGTTTGTATGTATGCGTGTGCATATGTACGTAATTGTGTGAATGTCACGTTTGTGTACACGCATGAGCATTTAAGTATACTTGAATGTGAATGTGTGAGTATATATTTATTACATACATGTGTGTATCTGTGTGCGTGTGTCTGTGTGTACGTGCTGTGTTGTGTGTGTGTGTGTGTGTGTGTGTGTGTGTGTGTGTGTGTGTGTGTGTGTGTGTGTGTGTGTGTGTGTGTTGGTCATCATGGAAGGGAATAGATTGGACGCACTTTTCGTTACATAACTTGCCTTTATGCATGTATAACTCTGAGCACAAACTGTACATAGCACAAACAAGGAAAATAATACATGGACTGCGAAATGTGAAGACATTGACTATACCACACATCTCACCAACACCAAGCAGAATTGAATAAGGCGACTGTAACCGTATCATGTTCGTAAACAATATGGCCCGGGTAATATGCTAATGCACAATACCCAATACCACCACCATCAAAACCGCAAGTTTGTCTCGCTCTGATTCTTCAGAGCAAAAACCTTCGACTACCACCACCCCCATCCCGCGACAAGCAGTCCTGCTAGATATGCTAGAACAATGTTGGCAAGAATGCATATAATAAGATGGATATATAAAAAAAGTTTATACTTTAATTTATAATCATCGTATGACAAACAGACATTTCAATGGACAGATAACACAGTTTAGACTTTAATTTATAATCATCGAAAGACAAACAGACATTTCAATGGACAGAAAAAAAGAACGAGGAAGAAGCAAACATATAGATGGATATAAGGACATATACAATGGCAAGCTGGTTTGAAGTTTGGTTGACTGGTTAAACAGACAGACAGATATAGATAGATAGATAGATAGATAGACAGACATATAGGTAGAGAGAGAGAGAGAGAGAGAGAGAGAGAGAGAGAGAGAGAGAGAGAGAGAGAGAGAGAGAGAGAGAGAAGCGATATATTCATTCATTTAATAGCTAAAATAATCCAAAGTAAAGAAACATCAATGCTATACATTACATGACTTCAGGATTAATAACAAGCGCGTATCTATCATTTTGCACTTAATTAGTTTACAACCATGGAGCTAAAACTTCCAGCTGATTTACGGTACTTTTATTTCCATGAGTGAATCATTTATTTATTATTCACGGCATACGACCACCATATTCATACACTCAGTGCAAAAAAACATAATCACTAAGCGTTAATGTCACGATTTAAAAAAAAGTGAACTAAACGTTAATGTCACGAGTTTATAAAATGAACTAAACGTTACTAGTGCTCTAAATATCTTTTGAAGGCAGTGACACTCTTGATAAACGTATTTTAGGTAATCTGGACTTAAGTCGTTGTAGTTAGAAACTTGTTCATATTTAAGTAGTTGTAGTTAGAAACTTGTTCATATTTAAGTAGTTGTAGTTAGAAACTTGTTCATATTTAAGTCGTTGTAGTTAGAAACTTGTTCATATTTAAGTCGTTGTAGTTAGAAACTTGTTCATATTTAAGTCGTTGTAGTTAGAAACTTGTTCATATTTAAGTAGTTGTAGTTAGAAACTTGTTCATATTTAAGTCGTTGTAGTTAGAAACTTGTTCATATTTAAGTCGTTGTAGTTAGAAACTTGTTCATATTTAAGTCGTTGTAGTTAGAAACTTGTTCATATTTAAGTCGTTGTAGTTAGAAACTTGTTCATATTTAAGTCGTTGTAGTTAGAAACTTGTTCATATTTAAGTCGTTGTAGTTAGAAACTTGTTCATATTACACACTACTTCTTATTCATAGCTATACACTGGATTTGGCATCACAATGAGCATGACAAGTTATAATTGGCATGTCAGATCACAATGGGCATGACAAGCTACAACGGGCATGACATATCCCAATGGGCATTTTATAATGGCATGATATGTTACAATGTGCATGAATGTCACAATGGGCGTGACATGATAAAATGGCATGTCATGTAACAATGGGCATGATATGTCACAGTGGGCATGACAAGTTACAATAGGCATGACATGTCACAATGGGCATGACTAGTTACAATGGACATGACATGTTACAATGGGCATGACATGTTACAATGGGCATGAATGCAACATTGGTCATGATATGTTACAATGGACATGACATGTTACAATGGGCATGACATGTTACAATGGGCATGAATGCAACATTGGTCATGATATGTTACAAGTACTTATAGGGGAATACCGGTGTCTACGTGATTTTCATTCCACTTATCCACTTATATCTAAATGTAACTATGCACTTTAAATCTCTATAATACTAACACATATACTTCAATACCAAGGTCTTCGTTACAAGTCTATACAAGTCTATATCAAATCTATCACTGGTATTAAAACTGCTTTGCATTTTCTCTTTATAATTGTCCTAAAATCTTATTTTAAATATTCAAATAAAATTTCTTCATATTCATCTCTGATTGTGTTACACCAAAAGAAAAAATCGTTTTCGTATATCTTCCCCTCACCTTGCCCCTACATCTTGTCTTTAGTCTCCTTGCCCCTACATTTTTTAAGTTTGTCTTTCGTCTCCTTGCCCCTACACTTTTAGTTTGTCTTTTGTCTCCTTGCCCCTACATTTTTAAAGTTTGTCTTTCGTCTCCTTGCCCCTACACTTTTAGTTTGTCTTTTGTCTCCTTGCCCCTACATTTTAAGTTTGTCTTTAGTCTCCTTGCCCCTACATTTTTTAAGTTTGTCTTTCGTCTCCTTGCCCCTACACTTTTAGTTTGTCTTTTGTCTCCTTGCCCCTACATTTTTAAAATTTGTCTTTCGTCTCCTTGCCCCTACACTTTTAGTTTGTCTTTTGTCTCCTTGCCCCTACATTTTTAAAGTTTGTCTTTCGTCTCCTTGCCCCTACACTTTTAGTTTGTCTTTCGTCTCCTTGCCCCTACACTTTTAGTTTGTCTTTCGTCTCCTTGCTCCTACATTTTTAAAGTTTGTCTTTCGTCTCCTTGCCCCTACACTTTTAGTTTGTCTTTTGTCTCCTTGCCCCTACATTTTTAAAGTTTGTCTTTCGTCTCCTTGCCCCTACACTTTTAGTTTGTCTTTCGTCTCCTTGCCCCTACACTTTTAGTTTGTCTTTCGTCTCCTTGCTCCTACATTTTTAAAGTTTGTCTTTCGTCTCCTTGCCCCTACACTTTTAGTTTGTCTTTTGTCTCCTTGCCCCTACATTTTTAAAGTTTGTCTTTCGTCTCCTTGCCCCTACACTTTTAGTTTGTCTTTCGTCTCCTTGCCCCTACACTTTTAGTTTGTCTTTCGTCTCCTTGCTCCTACATTTTTAAAGTTTGTCTTTCGTCTCCTTGCCCCTACATTTTTAGTTTGTCTTTCGTCTCCTTGCTCCTACATTTTTAGTTTGTCTTTTGTCTCCTTGCCCCTACACTTTTAGTTTGTCTTTCGTCTCCTTGCCCCTACACTTTTAGTTTGTCTTCAGTCTCGTAGCCCAACATTTAATTCAGTTTATCTTCAACTCTTCTAGTCTTTACATTTTGAGCACAACTTCCATTCTCTTAGCCTACACAGGTCTCTATGAATTCTACTCTGCTACCTAACACTCATTTGAGTGTTTCTTCTATTTTTCCAGCCCTACAAATTTTAAGTGTTTTCCACCCTCCTAGCCCACACCCTTTGCAAGCTGCGCAGTTAAAATAAAGGAAGTTTCATACTATCTCCCTGTGTATCTCAGGAGTCTTAGCCAGCATACTGGTGTATGCATTAACAAACAATAGTAATCTGTCTTTCAAACCATAAATCATTGAATCTTGTGTTTCTTCCTTATGTTTAGGCAACAGTTGATAGTCGGGGTGCGTACTGTTTCAATAGTTTCTTACTCACTGAACTCTTTAGTCCAGAAGTTGGCAGAAAAGACCGATCGTGACTCTTTACTTTCATCATTGCTTCTAACATTTCAACAACTTTATGTTTCGGCCAGGAAGTAGAATCGGTACTTGTTTGTGAGGAGTTTATTTTATTTTTGTCACAAGTCAGGCGTCGACATACACAAACACACACACACACACACACACACACACACACGCACGCACGCACGCACACACACAAACACACACACACACAAACACACACACACACACACACACACACGCACACACACACACACACACACACACACTCACCTATAAAGCACATAGAAACAACGAGATAAAGAGAAACAGATCTAGAGACATAAAGAAACATTCACGAATACAAAGACAGGGAAAGACAAACACAACTAGACAGTGACAATGAGAGATGAAGTCAAACAAGGAGAGACACAGAAAGACAAAGGGAGAGAAGCAGTTTGATAAGCGAGGTTACTAGTACTATTCAACTAATTAATCACCCTAAGGCCACCATACGAGAATACCAGGCCTCAGTGTTTCATTAATGAACACTTATTACCCACACAGAGTATTACCGGATTCAAATTTAGAAAAAAAAATCATGAGTGTAAAATATAATAGAAATTAATAAACAAATTTTTAGTTGGAACATAAAAAATAGTTGTCGTTTAACAAATAGATACAAAGCCAGCGCGTGTATAGAGAGCGGCTTCGGCCACCCAACCCACCCACCCGACGGAGGGAGGTTGAGGATGTGCGCCAAAGTGGTGCGACTTGTTTCACCCCCTTTCGCCAGCCCTCCTGCCCTCCACCTCAGACGCACCGCGAGGCTGAGGGGATCGATCCCCCAGAAGCAGCCCAAGACTGAGAACATCGTGAAGATGAAAGGTCTATTGCGACTTCTGGGGTGAGTGTGAGCGAAACACCACTGATGTATATAGAAATAAATTTTATGGGACCCACTCAAGGCTCGTTCACAGTCCACAAATAAGTCGATCAGACACTAATTGGCACTACACCCGCTGACATTCCCTTGCCATATTCACAGATGTTGGGTACCTACCTTGTCTCCCCCAACCCTTGTGATGACTTCAGTCACCTCTTTGTGTCACACTATGGTGCAGACATGCGTGCTTGCTCTTTTAATGCTGGAGCCAGCATGATGAAAACCACATGGGATTGCACGCGCTGTTGCAGGAAACATATATGAATATTCTTCCCTGTTCTACACTTTTGTTAAAACTTACACCAGGAGAACTCTTTAGAGATGTGTTGGTCTTTTCATTTTACGAGTTTGATAAGGTCTATTTATAGAATCAGTTACTAGGATTATGAACCGCAGTAGTTACGTTATTATGTTAAATTATTAATTACCAGCCTTTGTAACGTTCAGTATTAATTGTAATGCTGTTCGTTCAATTGTTTTCAGGTATTATTTGTGAAGCTGTTCAATTGTTTTCAGTTATTATTTGTAAAGCTGTTATTATGCCCATCTATTAATTGTAAGACTTCTAAATTTAATTGTTTCTAGTTGCTGTTTGTAATGCTGTTATTATTAAATACAGTGTATAAGTGTAAGTGTAAGACTTTTAAGTCAATAGTTAAATGTAGTCCTGTTATGCCGTTTAGTTAATTGTAAGACTTAAGCTCAGCTGTTTGCAACTATTACTTGCTATGCTGTTATTAAGTTTAGTGGATAATTTTTAAACTATTATTAAGTCCAGTAGATGATTATATTGTAAGACTGCTATTAGGATTAGAAGTTAATTATATTGTAAGACTGCTATTAGGATTAGAAGTTAATTATATTGTAAGACTGCTATTAGGATTAGAAGTTAATTATATTGTAAGACTGCTATTAGGATTAGAAGTTAATTATATTGTAAGACTGCTATTAGGATTAGAAGTTAATTATATTGTAAGACTGCTATTAGGATTAGAAGTTAATTATATTGTAAGACTGCTATTAGGTTTAGAAGTTAATTATATTGTAAGACTGCTATTAGGTTTAGAAGTTAATTATATTGTAAGACTGCTATTAGGTTTAGAAGTTAATTATATTGTAAGACTGCTATTAGGTTTAGAAGTTAATTATATTGTAAGACTGTTAGTAAGTCCAGTAGTTAATTATATAGTAAGTTTGTTATTACGACTGTATTTAATTATACTGTGAGACTGTTATTTAGGTAAGTTAATGATATTATAAGACTTTTATTAAATTCAGCTGTTATATGTGAGACAGCTATTTAGGTCAGTAATTATTTGTCCACACAGGCGTAAAGTTTAAACTGGAAAAAAATTGAGTACCGATAATCACATGATGACTGTTAGCTAATGATTCTGTAACACCGGCGTCAATCATTCGAATCAGACAATAAAATGTGATCTATTTACATTCAAGTCAGACAGTCAAATGTGAACTATTAACAGTCAAGTCTTACAGTAAAATGTGAACTATTTACATTCAAGTCAGACAGTCAAATGTGAACTATTAACAGTCAAGTCTTACAGTAAAATGTGAACTATTTACATTCAAGTCAGACAGTCAAATGTGAACTATTAACAGTCAAGTCTTACAGTAAAATGTGAACTATTTATATTCATGTCAGAGTGTAAAATGTGAACTAATAACTGTGCAAATGTTTTTATCCTCTTCTACTGGAAGATAATATCAACTCATCCACACTTTGAATCGCGGCGGTTAACGTCCTGCAGTTGTTTACCGCTCGTTTGACACTTTCTTAAACGTTCTAACTTGACAGGAAGAGATGGGTCGCCATGAGAGAAATATATTTTGTGTAAAAGTATTTTTTTAAAATAAGCACTCGCGTGCACACCAAGTCCCCAATGCCGTGTGATAACTTTGTAACACAACGAAACCCTAGTTATTGGTTATTATTATTATTATTATTATTATTATTATTATTTAATCATCCATAACTAATTACAAGTGATGACAATCTTAATTTCTGTTATTAATATTTCTCCAGAAGACACCACTCGTCTCTCTCACTTGACGGATATGCAGGCGCTGTAAACGTTTTTCTCTCTTCCACAACAGTATATAGTAAATGCTTGTCTTTAATAACAGAATATTGGAAATGTCTTACCAAAGAACATTATATATATTATAATAAATCTTTATTTGTTGTTAATTCCTTCTTAGGCATGTTAATTGATATATGGTCTGGAGTAGTCAGTGGGTGGATGGGGGTGTGACGAGTCAGTGATTGGATGAATGTTAGTAAGTTGATAAATTACATTGCTCCTTAAGTAGGAAATTCCACCTGCAAACAGATAAATTATATGTCGGTAGTACGTTACTTATAGTGGTGTGCGAGTGTG
Organism: Sinotaia quadrata; assembly: GCA_028829895.1. Classification (NCBI taxonomy): domain Eukaryota; kingdom Metazoa; phylum Mollusca; class Gastropoda; order Architaenioglossa; family Viviparidae; genus Sinotaia; species Sinotaia quadrata. Next base: position 92,002,813 of record CM054178.1, read on the forward strand.
GCGTTCGTGTTGGAAGCAAACCACTGATGAGTGATTATGCTTATTAAATGATAAAGGAATTAATAATAATAATCATAATAGAGCAGAACGTATTATAACGCCACAGACTGTTTAAATTAAAATTGCAAGAATTACAATGCTCTGTACAATGAAAACGCATGATTGCTAGAGACATGTCTGGGACACATTAACACGCAGAGTTAATTCCAATCAAACCTAATGAACAGAGGTTTTGGCAATTCACAATGAACTTTATTCACACGATCTTATACGTAACCTAATGAACAGAGGTTTTGGCAATTCACAATGAACTTTATTCTCACGATCTTATACGTAACCTAATGAACAGAGGTTTTGGCAATTCACAATGAACTTTATTCTCACGATCTTATTCGTAACCGACAGTAAAGACTCACATTTTTTAGCATAACGCCATTTTTTTCTAAATAATTTTCCAACACTAGGTATTTTCATGGGGTCTAACCGTTAAATGAATACCTACTCATCGAACCGTGACGTAGGCATAGAGCGACGAACGGGTATGCTGCTGCGCATCATTATCAGTCTTGGTGGTGTACCCCAAGGTTTTCATGCACTCCTCGGGTACACAGGTCTGGGGTCATTATTATTATAAATATAACTTGAGTCTTACAGTTTTTTACTTACCCACTAAATAGCAAGCAAGAGGTGTCTCAATTTTTTTTTTACAGTAAAGTTAGTTTCAACAATTATTGATAGAAATGTGTCCTGTTAGTCGTCGAGTAATTCTTTCGACTTCCTGCTAGACCATGGGTGCACAAACATTTTAGGCCAGGGGGCCAAATTTCCAATTGATAGTGCGTGGAGGGCTGCAAGTCAGATTCCACATGGATGGCTCAGTAGAAAATAAATAACACAAATAATGAAATAATGTGCTTTCGTTTTTGTCTCACTAACCTAGGTTTAGTCTTTAGTGAGAAGGGTGAGCCTGAATGTTGTTAACAACTTTGTCAATATTTGGTCCGAGTTTTGTAGTCGCCTTGCAGGCCACTAATAATGGTAACATCTTAAAGTCCTCCGGGGGCCGCATAGAGCCCTGTCTCGGGCCGCGGTTTGTACACCCCTGTGCTAGACAAATCTATTTCTGTCTGCTTCTTTTGCTATGTTATTTGCTATTTTGCGTTTGATTTTACCCGAGTGTTCCTAGCTTTATAATGTGAGTGAACTCTTTGCAGACATTGCGATAACACTTGTGTCTGTGGACAGCCGTAGTAACACCAAGCACGATTTAAAAGAAACTAAAGCACCCCGATAGCTCATTTGTAACTTTCGTGGAACTCAAACTATATTTCATGGAATCCAGTTTAGCCACATGGCAATTCAGCATATGTGTATGTTTGTGTGTGTGTGTGTGTGTGTGTGTGTGTGTGTGTGTGTGAGGGTGCACATTGTGTTTCTGTGTGTCTGAATATATCCGTCTGTATGCGTGTGTTATGCATTTACATGTATCTGGATGTTTCCGCCTATGTACATGTATATGTGAGCGTTTCTCTGTAATGTATTTGCGTGTGGGGCATGTCTCTGTTTCTCTGTAATATATTTGCGTGTGGGGCCTGTCTCTGTTTCTCTGTAATATATTTGTGTGTGGGGCATGTCTCTGTTTCTCTGTAATATATTTGCGTGTGGGGCATGTCTCTGTTTCTCTGTAATATATTTGCGTGTGGGGCATGTCTCTGTTTCTCTGTAATATATTTGCGTGTGGGGCATGTCTCTGTTTCTCTGTATGACTGTGTCTATAAACTTGTGCGCGTGCTTGAGACAAACTATTGAATGGCTTCGTACGCGTCACAACACGAACCATTTCTTAGGCTTCCAGTAAGGCGATTGATTTGGTCAAATGATTTCAGCTTAATGTCCACGTCCAACATTCACTGATTTCACGTACGATAATGCCAAATTTTACTAAAGGTTAATTAAAATCAGAGCAATGACGCGTGACGAAATTGTTCCTTGAAACTCGTCTCTGAAGAAGAGAAAAGCACCTGCAGACACCCGTCTACTCACGACCATGTCGTTGAACTGCTTCATTGCGTTCTTTCTTTCGAATCAAAGTTCACTTATAGTCTCGCGTCCAGTACACTTGTTGACGTGATCGTAGCGTGTCCAGTACTTTTGTTGACTTCAGTATAGCGTGTCCAGTACCGCGCGTGTTAACGCCGGAAGGGATGGAGCAGCAAAGTAACCCGGATGTATTGTACGGGGGCTGTATTGTCAAAACGTTGCGTGAGCCAAATCGCTACAGGATAGGTCGAATTGGGTACGGAAAGTGCAATAGCAAATAATTTACTTGGCTGCAATTTTCTAGTTGTAATGCGATATTAATATCCGTCTTATTCTTACTTAATTACCTCTCTTGCGTGTGTGGTTATTACATCATTGGTGGTTAAGCTGGGTATAGTTTCTTATTTTCATGTTAGATGGGTGTTGTCAAATATTTATAGTGCGCGCGCATTCAGGTGTGTGTGGCGTGCGTGAGTGGATGGGTGGGGCAAAATATTCACTTTTAGTAACAGTTTTTCGTCGAAAATAGTTCAATTATATTTATGGCTGTAGTTTCTTATTTTCCAGTTTAGAAGTGCTTTGATGCGTGTGCGCGCTTGTGTGTGTGTGTGTGTGTGTGTGTGTGTGTGTGTGTGTGTGTGTGTGTGTGTGTGTGTGTGTGTGTATGTATGTATGCGCGCGTTCGTGTGTTATTCTAAGGTGATATCACAAATGGGTGATAGTAATGTAAAAGTAAGGGCTTGAAATAGTACAACCAATATACAGTGCGTACGTCCTAGGTTACAAGCGGACTTCCGCAGTCTTCCAATGAAAACGTCCAGCTATTTGAACGCTAAGGTTGCACATCTTATATTTTTAAAAAGTCGTTTATGTGACTAGCGACTCTTTATGTAACGGTGCTCTTATCTCCAGATACGTCAATACTCTCCCAATCTACGTACATAGAGTAAGCTCCCTCTTCGCACAGCGACCTTAGTTGACTCGGGTGTCTCAGGTAGCAGAGTATCGCTTGACGTTTTGATTCGAGTTAACTTTGGGGCGTCACTTCTATACCATCGAGTTAACTTTGGGGCGTCACTTCTATACCACGCATTCGAGAAATAGTGTCATGCCCTTCAGAGCGATTTACTGCGTTCGATGTACTGAAAATGGAAATAATCAAACATGCAACAGATGTTAGGAACGGGGATGTATTAAAAACAAACGTGAAACAAATTCAACCTGTTACAAATCTCAAGGTTTATTATAAAACTCGAATAGAATATCAGGAAACATAATTCAACCTGTTACAAATCTCAAGGTTTATTATAAAACTCGAATAGAATACCAGGAAACATAATTCATCCGCACAAATGTATGATTTAAAAAAAAATTAAATAACACATTTTTTAAAACTTAGAAACTCTACAGTGCAGTGAAATTTGTTGATCTGACAGTCGTCTCCTTGACTGAGTTCAGGCATTTTTCATCAGCCATTCATCAAATCTTTCCCTAACGAGCCTTTTAAAAAATTGTTCCAAGAAAGAAAAGTAAATTATTTGCTATCGCACTTTCCGTACCCAATTCGACCAATCCTGTAGCGATTTGGCTCACGAAACGTTTTGACAATACAGCCCCCATACAATACATCCGGGTTACTTTGCTGCTCCATCCCTCCTGGCGTTAACATGCGCGGCACTGTTGAACACATTTCATGAGAGGATAAAAATAGAATAATGAAATGTTCACATTAAAGCATTAAAAAACAACCCTCACCAAAACAAATCAACATCTAGGCGATGACAACCAGCCTGACAGATATAAAGATGTGTATGGACTCTAGACTAGAGGGTTGGGTTACGAAGAAACCTCAAGTGTTTCAGAATTAATCATTAGTAATTTGAAAATACATTGTGTTACCTTAAGAAGCAATCGTGCAACGTTGTAAGCCTTGTTTGTTTAAGCTTAATACATTATTATTAATCTTAATTATAGATAGTGCAATCAATGACTAATCATAGTCATGACATGATGAATAGTGAACATTACTTTTTATTATTTTAATGTTTGAGCAGTGTGGTATGCCGGCCATCGTCCATTAAAGCTAATAGTGCGCCAATCATGGTTCGAAACTCGATGTAATTATTACCAAACTTTATTTCATTGTTTAACTTTCCCATTCAGCTCCAGAAGTTCACTCAATTATATTACAAAAGGGTTTTCGTTATGTTTTAATTTTTTAACGCATATAATGAATATAGTTGTATTTGTATTCATTTGCCATTTCTTTATGAAAGAAAAATAAAGTTGAAACCCGACTTGTAGAAATGTAATATGGTTTACTTGGCCTCCCAGTTCTTTCAATTTAATCTTGCGTGTCTTCTTGGTTAAGACACATCTAGCCAGCTCTTGCGTGTCTGAGTAAGACACATCCAGCCAGTGAGAGAACGGCACACCACGAATTATGATCTTCTATAGACAGCATTCGAAGCGTAACATAAAGGCGTTGTCCTTAAAATGGGGGCCTGCAAGGAGGGATGGGTGGGACATTAGTAATGTTGGTAACAATGTGCAGAGCTGTAAGTCAGAAATTGTGATGAACGCACTCTCCTTTTCCAATGTTTATTCTGTTGATTTCCTTTCTTTTGTGACCATCTAGACTTGTTCGTTTTCACGAAAGAACCAGCCTGTGATACCACCACATGACTAGAATCACAACAACAACAAAAATAACACCATCAAAACGTAAACAGTTGAATAAACAAACAATATCAAAACGTAAACAGTTGAATAAACAAACAATATCAAAATGTAAACAGTTGAATAAACAAACAATATCAAAACGTAAACAGTTGAATAAACAAACAATATCAAAACGTAAACAGTCGAATAAACAAACAATATCAAAACGTAAACAGTCGAATAAACAAACACCCAGTGTTTATGATGCGTACTTGCCATCAAAGACAGAGTGTTTCAACAATAATCTTGCAAATATCAGTTATTATTGTTTGAGGGATTTTATTTGATAAGGCAGCCTAGAATAATATCTTTGCAATCAAGCATAGAAACATTTTGTTTTTAAATTAAAGTTTATAATATTTTATTTTTAAGAATGAACAATAACGTTATGGCAAGCCTTCAACAAAATAGCGAGTTACATAATATATCACAGAGATCGGTAGACATTTTCCGTTGTCTGTAAACGAATGAACTATTAAACGCCAAAAACATTTTGGATGTATATGTCAATGTTTTCATTTTGTGGACGAGAGGGAGGGAAGGCATTGCAAGCATGTGACATTCAACAGGTAGAGTAATACACTGTAACAAGGTACATGTCCTTCAGAAGCGTGACTCAAGAGAATTTACTTTATCTTCTTTCCAGCTAATGGAGGGTGCAGAGATGTGTAGCTGACATTCGGTCGATTCTCTGGGGCTCTGTGCAAGACTATAAGAAGATTTTTAGGGTTCTATGAATGACCTTGGGTCTATTCTTATGGGGCTACGAATGACCACTGCTGCAGCGGCTTGGACTTTGTGAATAGATAGGGTCCAACAGAGATTCGACTCAGCTTAGTAGTACACTCTTCCGACCTTACATTCCCCCCACACACACACACACACACAACATCACATATAGAATGCCTTCCTTTACCATTATCACTACTGGGTTCAGACATGACAACACATTCTCATCAAAGGGCATGGCCTGTTCCTGCAACTTAGTGAGAGTTCCAATCTCTGTCTGCAATATTTTAATTTCGCCACAATCCATGTTTGAATATTTGAAATCGTATAACTGAAACATGTCATATACACTATCAATTAAAAAACAGATGTGTGTACGCTGCATAGAAAAATATAGATTAAAAATTTAAAATGCTTCAGTCAAACAGTAGTCACAGGAAAAGGAAAACAACTCTTACAACAAAAAAGAAAGCAGAAGCAGCAATGGAGAGAAAGCAACAACAAAACAGAAAAAGAAAGCAACTCTAAATACCAAACACCTTAGAGGACCCTAGTAAGGCCTCACTCAGTGAAGGCCATAACACTAGAAATGAACACCGCTTAAGTTACTGAAAACAACAGTGACTTTTATAATGCAGTATGTTTCATTCTTTTTAGAGTGCCCTGCAGTGGTGGAAAGGAACAGTGACTTTTATAATGCAGTATGTTTCATTCTTTCTAGAGTGCCCTGCAGTGGTGTAATTACTAGTTACGAGGCAATGATTTAGGTATTTCTAGCGGTAGGTGTTTGCATAAGAGCTTGGACTGATTTTTTAGGTCACATGCTTGCTCTCTCGAGAAATTACGTGTCCCTTGCGGCGCCAATCAGATGTGTCACAACCTATTCTATATATGCCTAGCTCGCGAAGTTTATCTCCATAGCGCGAAAGCGGCGGAAGCCGAAAGCGCCCCCTACATTAGCAAGCAAGTATCTCCGTGTTTAACACAAGTTCCGCTCTCTTCCCCTCTCATCTGTTTACACCTTCAACGTTGTTTGGTGTCTGCCAGTGCCGCATGGGCTGTTACAGTGTGGTGTATGTGTGTGTAGACGCCTATATTGTGTTTATTTGTGTAAGAGTGGATGGTGAACAATTTTAAAAGATAAAATTGTGTTTGCAAACATCTTAAACTGTACATAATTAATAATATATTTATCCTTTTTGTTTTCAGAGAAACACTGATCTAACTGCAGGCTCAATGATGATTGGGGAAAAAAATGGAAAATAATTATGTTATGATTTGTTCAAGTACACCACCAGAACAAATCAAATAAAATATAACATTGAAAATTATAAACACATCTGTGTGTTACGAATACTTTACAATATCTCCGCGAATTTCATCAGGAAACCTACGAGTTTTCACGACCTCGGTGTTGTTGTATGAATCACACTTATCAGCTTCCTGATCGGACCTGATTGCAGCGCACTGATAGAGTGAGATATGGAATAACTAATCTCTCTCTATATATTGGCCTCATTAACAGATAGAAATAAATAAACATTGGCAGACGTGGAAGTGAAAATCCTATAGATTGGTGTTAGATACACTTGTGGGACTTCATTATGTGCACATTGGCCTATGTTACAGACGCGGAAGTGAAAAGTCTATATATTGGTTAACAAATATGGAAGTGATATACCTGTGTATTCGTGTGAGTAATCTACCTGGAAGTGCAATACGGAAACAGTGACGTCAGAAACATTTGTTGGAGTGAGAGTCGTACACATTGGTCTCAGTAGCATTGAAATACTACATTGATCTCTGCAAATGTCTGCACTGTTTTGCAGCAAAGCAGTTCTCGCTCTATGCTTTCTCTACAGCTGTCTGCGAGTATTGCATGCAATCGAAAACGGTAAGTTCATTGACACTCTATGAACAATACACAATCTGTGTTATCGGTTCACTGTTATTATTGTTTTCACAAAGAAGCATTCATTAATTAGATTCGATTTAATTGTTACAAAGAACAATGGTATAAATACAGAGATGTGCCTTGTTCTGTTTGTGTGATTGTGTGTATATGTGCGCGTGCATGTGCGTATGTGTGTGTTAATAATTGTCTTAACGATAATTGCACACATACTGTTAATCTATCGCTTGTGATAATTAAACTTACCACTGGCTTCTTTTCACGAATTTCACGTATTTCCTGCCGTAAAATATTCGCTGGACACTTATGTTTCATTTAGAAATGTTTCTTACTAATTCGGAATCAGAAAACATTACCCCAACTTCACACACTCGCTCACATATACACACAAAAACACACCAGCGCACTCACACTCACAATACATGTGCTTTAGAATCATATCCTTGGTGAACTGCTTTAAAATAAAATCTTTACCGTGTATTGTAGGTTCTGGTTTTAATATTTCATCATTGGGGAAACGTATAATAATAATTATTATTATAATTATTATCCAGGTGTTCACTTTAATTCAACATTTGTATATTAACTTCTTTAATGGATTTGTACGTTCAAGTTATTATTGCAGTAGCACATTCACTTTAATATTACATCAGTTCGCCCGTTTTAATATTACATTAATGCATTCAATTTAATATTGCGCTATACGTACATATTATATAGCATTCCTAGGTCTATTTTAGTTTGCATTAGTAAGTCTATGTCAGTGTTGCAATAATACATGCACATTGGAAATGCTTGACTACGTTCACATTAAAATTGCAATAATGTCTACATTAGAATGACATTAAAACGTACATATTAGGATTGAAAATATTTCTATATTAGAATGACATAAGCACATCCATGTTAAAATTGTAATATATCCACTTTAGAATGACATCAAAACGTCCACATTAAATTTGTAATATGTCCACTTTAGAATAACATTAAAACGTCCAATTAAATTTGTAATATGTCCACTTTAGAATGACATCAAAACGTCCACATTAAATTTGTAATATGTCCACTTTAGAATAACGTTAAAACGTCCACATTAAATTTGTAATATGTCCACTTTAGAATGACATCAAACGTCCACATTAAATTTGTAATATGTTCTCATTAGAATGACAATAACAGGTCCACATTAGCATTGTAATATTTCCACATGAGAGTGACATTGCCACGTCCACATAAAAATTGAAAATATATCCATATTAGAATGGCATTAACATGTCCACATTAAAATTGTATTATATTCACCTTAGAATGACATTAACAACACAATCTTTAGAATGGCAATAATAAGTTCACATTAGAATAAAATTAACACGTCCACATTAAGTTGCAAAAGTATGTTCACATTAGAATAAATTAACATTAGAATTGCAGTAACATTCACATTAGAATGACATCAACACGCCCATGAGAATTGCAGTAGCATGTTCTCATTAGAATAACACGAAAACGCCCATGAGAATTGCAATAGCCTGTCCACTTTAGAAGACATTAGAATTGCAGTAATATGTCCACATTAGAATGACATTAACAAGCCCATTAAAATTGCAGTAATATGTCCCCATTAGAATGACATTAACAAGCTCATTAGAATTTCAGTAACATGTCCTCATTAGAATGACATGAACACGCCCATTAGAATTGCAGTAGCATGTCTACTTTTTGAAGTATATTAGTAGGTCAACTACTCTAGTAGGCTTATTTTAATAACCATATGAAGCAATTTAGCTTTCATCTTGCATTAATACGTCCGATTGTACATTATATTACTACTACAACTTCTATTACCTAGAATGTTGGGATCACTTAGCGTTAACACGCATTTTTCAAGTGCATTAATTAATACATGCACATTCATATATCACCAATACTTCCCCTTTTACCTTGCCATTTTATTTACACTGTATTGCATGACTACGTCAGTTTTCATTTAGTACTAATTCCTCCAATACTTATTTTGAGCTTGGAAAGCGAAATAAATGTCTCACATCTTTTGGCGTATGCGCGAAAGAAAGACATATTTTTTCCTCCAGGAAACATAGGGGCTTCTACTCTGCACTTCTGCTACTGATTGCTACTTTCCAGCTACACTGAGTGTGCTGCTTTACTGTTGAATAATGACCACATGTGTCACATAGTTCTTTTCTTTGAACACAATAACTACACACACATACACGCAAAAACGCATAAAAATACACACACACACACACACACACACACACATATGACCTGACAACCATTTTCCTCCATTCCACTCTGTTCTATGCTAATCTTAGTGTATTGCTCAGTTTCAGTCCTGCACACTCTGAGATGTTCTCCCATCTTTTCCTCTGTCTTCCTTTCCTTTGCCCTCCTTGCACAGTACCTTGCATGATAATCTTGGCAAGCCCTGTTGATCAGTTTTAATATTCCTTTCATACGTAGTCCCCTGAACTTATCCGTTTTGTTTCCCTTCAAATAACCAGCTTTATAATATTTTCATTATGTCACGGCCTTCCCTCTTGGGTAGGGGTGTCAGCCATGAGGCCGACGACCCACCGAGTGGCAAGATGTAAAATAAACCGACTCTCGCACACATACACCACGATGTTCTTGGAGGGGGGGGGAGGAGGATTTTACTCTGAGTGCAGGGTAAAGTGTGAAGGTCGGCTGTGAGTGTGAGGGTGTGAATGTGAATGTGGGCCAAACGGGACAAACAAACAAACAACCGCACCATGCACTTTCTCAACCCAAAGAAAGCCGGACTCTTGAAAAGTGTTAACAGAGAATTTTATTCTTAACAATATGGGGACACTTTTGCACAGCTGTTAATCATTCATCCAGAAGCATCTGCACACAACATTCATGGGGTGGGGGACCAGAACAATAAAAATTAATTTAAAAAGAATTCAAATTGAAAGAAATAAAATATTAATGTTAATGGTAGCGCAAAATATAACAACCAGTGGTGATAACCTCGAACAAATGTATATATAACAACCAGTGGTGATAACCACGAACAAATGTATAAATGCGCTCAAATATGTGGGTGAAAACCGAACATAATCAATCAAATCCTAGTAAACAAAGTGGTGATAACCACAAAAATCATGTACTAGTCCAATATATATTGACTCAAATATATGGGTGAAAGCCCAATACACATTTCAATGTTAAATATGATGGTGGTGAAAAACCGCAAAATGCCACAATACCATTATGTTAATAAAATATTAATTAAGTGTCAACAAATGTTCATGAAAGAAAAACTGAGTGAAAACTCAAAATGTCACAATACCATTATGTTAATAAAATATTAATTGTCAACAAATGTTCATGAAAGAAAAACTGAGTGAAAACTCAAAATGTCAATAGTTTTAAACTCTAATTGAGTAATAAAATAAAAAGCTATGAATAATCTACCTATCTACCTACCTATGAGGATGTGCCCCTAAAGAATAATGTCATACTTACTAATCTGAAAAATAACCGGTAGTGATGAAAGTCCTTGATTGATGATGATTTTGTACAGTACAAACAATGAATGTTAATGTACAAACGTTAAAAAATGTTTAAAAGCACCCACTGGTGAAGCAAAAATATATACACTGTGGTGACACATTTGTAGACACACTGAAAATATACACGTGATGAGCCGGGCAAGGCTTAGTGGACCGCTCGCATAAGGGTAAAGACCCAATGCACTCCCCCATTGAAGAATGCTGGGGACGTTTTTTGCGCTGAAAAGTAAGAAAATGTGGTGATGAAAATCAACTGAGTGTAATGTTGAATGTTCTCTTCTCTCGGCCCAACTTCACCAGTTCCAATACGTTGGGACACTGGAAGTTGCTGCTGCGCCAAATCATCACCAAATACTCAAACACCCGTAGTGCCAAATCATGTCCCGTAAATCAAAATCTTTAGTAATAAGTCAAGTCCCACAAATCAAAATCTTTAGTAATAAGTCAAGTCCCACAAATCAAAATCTTTAGTAATAAGTCAAGTCCCACAAATCAAAATCTTTAGTAATAAGTCAAGTCCCACAAATCAAAATCTTTAGTAATAAGTCAAGTCCCATAAATTTTGACACGTATACAAGCAACATTGTTTTAATTATTATTGTGAAATGTTTGTGTCTCGATAGATGTTTGATGTATTTAGACATGTTTATGCTACAAGCTGTTTGGCTTATATTTTGTTACAAGCGGAGTTTGACTTTACTTACACATACTTTTATCACTAGAAGAGTTTGATTTACTTTTTACACAAGCTTTTGTTATAAGCAGAGTTTGACTTTACTTATTTACACTTTTGTTACTAGCAGTATTTGACTTTACAAATGTACGCTTTTGTTACAAGCAGAGTTTATTTATTTATGTACGCTTTTGTTACAAGCAGAGTTTATTTATTTATGTACGCTTTTGTTACAAGCAGAGTTTGACTTTATTTAAATACACTTTTGTTACAAGCAGAGTTTAATTTACTAACGTTTTTGTTACAAGCAGAGTTTGACTTTATTTAAATACACTTTTGTTACAAGCAGAGTTTAATTTACTAACGTTTTTGTTACAAGCAGAGTTTGACTTTACGCTTTTGTTACAAGCAGAGTTTGACTTTATTTAAATACACTTTTGTTACAAGCAGAGTTTGACTTTACGCTTTTGTTACAAGCAGAGTTTGACTTTATTTAAATACACTTTTGTTACAAGCAGAGTTTAATTTACTAACGTTTTTGTTACAAGCAGAGTTCGATTTACTTTCAGACGTTTTTGTTACAAAACGCTTGTTATTTATTTTGATGTTTTGGCTACAAAAGATTTTACAATTGTTTGTTAGTATATGAATAATAATGTTAATATTTGTGTAAAAGTAGTTAATGATGAAGGCAATAAAGAAATATTTATTTTCAATTTGAAAACAATTACATAGATTTGAGAATGAATTATTATGATAAAGAGGCATTATGCCACATATTTTACTTTTCAGATTGGCGTATTGATTTATTTTGTATTATATCACTATATAAATATTCAATACTAATTTAACATAATAAATGCTAATAATGTTTTCATTAAATATATATTAATTAAAGACTAAATGCATACTCATAAAAAAAGATGAAAAAATAGTGAAGAAATGAAAGTGTAATTGCTTTATTCTTTTAAAAAATCTAGCTGTAACTCCTAACGACCCTCGACCCTTTATTGGAGAGAACCTGACCCTTGTCTGCAGAGTCACAAGAGCCGATCGGGTTTCCAACGGGTTGTTCTTCAGAGTCGGAGATCAAACGTTGACAGAATACCAGGA